>CM054127.1:34094347-34279154 GCA_028751855.1 Ambrosia trifida
CCAACGATTTTAATGGTCTGTCGTTTCTCTTTTATTGTTAATCTCAAATACTATTAAAATTCTTTAAAAGCCAATTGTTTTTTCACTCAAATTGAATGAATTAGTAATTGAGATTTAATAAAAAAATTGAATTCCGGTCTGGTTCATCCGGAGCTTGAAATGTTTTGATTTTTTTTTAATTTAGAAGGTAGAGATGAATAAATATATGGAAATGTTTATTAATATTGTTGGTAAAAATGGAGGGGAAAACAGTTAATAAGGTCATATTCAATGTGAGATGGCTCAAGTTACAAGGTAGAAATCCATAACTTTTTTTAGATTTTTAATTTGGTATCATGTATACTATTTAAGCCCTAACGTATACATGATTTTCAATTCGGTAATATTTTCAATTCTTGTTTTTTTTCTTGGTCCGGAGACGCATTATACAACTCTATTGATTTGATTATATATGTCAATTGTAGAGGCATAATGCACGATGCATTAATATATATTGGTTATGAATGCAAAGAATATATGGTTGTTAAATCTTGGGTAATAACCCATTTTTCACAAATGGTTAAATAGATATTTATTTAACAACTAAAAACCACTTAACTTGTTTGTCATATTAAAAGTTACAAATAAAGTTTTATAAAACATATAAAAACAATATTACCAGTAATGACAATATGATATTGACCAGTAATGACACCATGACATAATTTTTTGTCGTCTTCTCAACCAAGTTAGTAGTTTGTTAACTAATTAATAGTTTGTTTATATTTATTTTCTACAAGTCCAAGAACCATCTTAAAAATAAAATCCATTAACAATATATTTACTAGATCTAGCACACCTTTAAAATCAAATACTACACAATATATCATGAGAGAATCGATAAACTAACAGTAAAAAATATCGCGTGACAAATTGTCTTTCACACTACCTCACTTTAAAGAAATGGTTTAACGCCTCTTAACTCTATCTTATTCCCTTAACTTTCTCCTCTTTTGCTTGATGTTAACATGTTAACTTAGTGCCACTTTAAAGCCCCTTAACATGAAAAGGGAGTGGTGTACAATGAAAGTTAAAACGCCACATCACTGTTAACACCATTGATGTTAAGGTACACCTCATGACCTAATGGCTATATCAAGTGGCAACACGCACACTTGAGAACTCACAAGACTTGGGTTTCATATGGTTTACCTATGCCAATGGTGCTTCTTATTAGGAATTCGTGAGACATCTCATGATTTCAAAAAATCTCAGTTTCCTGTTCACAGGCGGGTATTAAGACCGTGGATCAGACCCCGCCGTCCAAGGGAGTTTATTATTTTTTTGCCACAAGCGTAGTTTGAACTCACTTCCTTCACTAATAATAGTATACTTTTATTATTAATTATTAATACTCTATACGCATTTCAAATTTATGTAAACGAGCACCAATACATTATTATTATTATTATTATTCTTCTTCTTATTATTATTATTATTATTATTATTATTATTATTATTATTATTATTATTATTATTATTATTCATAGCAATTATGAAGTAGAAAACGTTGGTATAGATTCTAAAAGTCAAAAAAATTTAATTATGATCGGCAACGGTTACAACTCAACTAGCCATCATTAATTAATTTTCATTGCTTAAATGCCATTTTGTTAGATGGCAGAACTCTTTTGCTTTTATTTAATATTTATTCCTGTAGCCCATAACTTAAAGCATTTGCCTTTTTTATGTTCGAATCTGACGGGCGGCGAGGTTTTACCGAGTTCTATAACACTGTCGTGCCTTCGGGCGGGTGGGGCTCGGGTTTCCGCGCATCGGGAGAAGGCGGGGGGCTGCTGGAGGTCGAGTAGTCGATTCTTGGGCACGGCGCCCCGCAAGGGTGGTTGCCACACAGTTGTTCGCCGATAAAAAAAAAAGTAACGGAATGTTGGAAACACCAATAGGCAATAGCTAGCTGCTAGTCGAACATGTTATGTTAGCCAACACTAGGGATGTTCAAATCGCTCGTCGCTCGCTCGGAAAATGCTCGAAAAATGCTCGCTCGATCTTCCGCTCGGTTGTAAATGAGCCGATCGTCTCGGTTCAGTTTGTAAATGAGCCAAGCACGAGCAAAGGTACGCTCGGCTCGGTTCGGCTCGAATAAATTTTTATTTATATATTATTTATTTAATTATAAATATACACACAATTTACAGATAAATTTATGGCTTTATATATAACATTCTATTGGATTTGACTTAGTATATGCAAACAAAATATAAGTAGCTCACTTAACTCAATAAAAAGTTTAACACTAGATTTAATAATAAAACCATAAGTCATGAGGTGACAGTTTTGACTTCTTTAGGTTATTAGTCGTACATCGCTAATTGCCGCTTGATATCACCCTACGCCACAATGCAATAACTGTTTTCTAACATATGCTCATCGCCTCACCAGCCTCAATCTAAGCCTCATCCTCGGACACTGGGATTTCAATATTACTGTTATCATCGGACAATTCGACCTTAGTTGTCACCCGACAATGAAAACATTGAAGGAAACGTCCTAATTTTATGATCGTCCAAATTACTCTCCGCTCGATTCTTGCTCGGCGCTTGCTCGGAAAATTTGCGCTCGAAGAATGCTCGTTCGGTTTTCGGCTCGATTGTAAACGAGCCGCTCTCCGCTCGGTTCGGTTTGTAAACGAGCCATGCATGAGCAAAGCTCCGCTCGAATCGGCTCGGCTCATGAACAGCCCTAGCCAACACGATGTTCTTGGGCCATATCGGCCCAATACCTACGACATGAAAAGTGAAAACTCATACATTACAAGGCCAGGCCCAATATATTGCAAGATAATAACCCAATCACGAGTTCACAACTATAGTCCAGGCCCAATATCAACAAATCCCATGTTTCGTTATATTTTAGGCCCATGAGTCTGCATATATATTTCTTCTCTGTTTCACAAAAATAATAAAATAAATAGTCACCACTAATTTAATTTAGATTATAATTCTTTAATTGCATGATGTATTTGTTCCTTAATATAAATATATATCGTACAATCACAAGTAACTGTCACCAAGCCTAGTTGAGAAAATCTCTAATGCCTATTGTGTTAAAGTGTTAAACCATCTGAATTTCGCACTCGGATAACCGAACCAAATAAACCTAATAAATAGGTTTAGACACTTGTGATTTCATTTTGGTTACCCCAAACAGCTTACTCAACCCAAAAGACTAGTTTGATGCTTTGATGAGTGAGATAGCCCATTTTGATTTCGGTTCGGTTAGCCCAAACTGGATTACTCAACCCAAAAGACTAGTTTGATGTTTTGATGAGTGAGAGAGCCCATTTGGACTATATTCATATTGGTTAGTGAAAAAAAAAATCCAAATGCGAATAAACCGACTCAAACAAATCGAATAAATTGATATCGGATTGGATGCTTTAGGTTATCGGTCCGCAACAATTCTTACTACAAATTTATATAAATTCAAGTTCTAAAGTACAAAATCATCAAATATTGATCAAGTACAAATAACATTGATCCAAATGATAGAATCATATATTCAATTTTTGATACATCATTAATTCATTCACTAATTAAATGAGCTCAACAACAATTCTTATTGCTAAGCTATAAATTCATACTCTAAATAATAGATAATATCTCTATATATATTCTATGCATCCTTATGTTTCATCTTCTAATCAAGATTATGAAACCTTTATATGTTGTAAAACCTTTTGTTTAGTGTCACTAGAGTTTTAGTTTTTAATCACTCCTAGTGGTGTTGACTGAATAGAGAGCATATGTTTGACATCACCAATGTGTATACTATGTTGACCCATAGGAATTCTTCTAATCCCAGATCTATCAACAACACTCAAGAATTTGCACACATGGATATTTATAGGCACTTTGAGTTGTCCCTTGGCTGGGACGTGCACCTTCGCGAACGCCACCAGCTGTTTGTGTGGACCCCAGTGGCCAACTGGAGGGGTAGAGTACACGAGCATTGTGTGGGACCCGTCTTTAGATCCCGTGTTTTTAACATCCATTTGTAGACTAATTGAAAGACCGGCGCATTTGGCGTGGGTTACCCTTACTGCGTCCGTGGTGGCGGTTGTGTTTTTGTGGCGGCCGTCCACTGGGACTGTGAACGTTGTGGGTGCGTTTGCTAGTGTGTGAATGATATTTGAGTAGCCGAGCCCATGCCCAAATGGATACACAACTGGGCCGTTGTAGAAACGGTATGTTCGGCCTGGGTAACCCGTCGCTTGATTTGATCTCATGTCCATTGTTGTCATTGGGACCTTGGTGAGGTAATCTTGATGATACCAAGTCATTGGTAGCTTTCCTCCTGCAAATGAATTTTATTATTGATATTACTTGATATTATAGTTCCTTGCAAATAAAGGCAGGGGCGGCCAGGGACGAAGCATTCTTTGGGCCAGCCCCCCCCCCCTTTTGGCGCAGTAATGGAAATTTGCGATTTTCGTTGGTAAATTTAGTCCGGGTTGGCGAACCAAGCTTCGCCCCTGGGGCCGGCCCTATGCGGTCTTAAGTTTTGCGGCTTTTATTAAAAAAAATTGCGATTAGCAAATCATCGTCGAAAACTCTAGACCTCCTATAGTATACCTGGATTATGTGTTCCAAACAACACATCAGCAATGGCGGCGCCACCAGCTTGGCCAGGGTAACCAGCCCAAACAATAGCACCAACCCGCGGATCATGCTCAGCAAAAGACACATCAACCGGCCCACCAGACATTAACACTAAAATAGTCGGTCCCTTTGACGCTGCAGCAACCTTAGATACAAGTTCTTGTTGATATCCAGGTAAAAGCAGCCCATCTCTATCTTTAAACTCTGCCTCTATTGACTGGTCCAGGCCCATTACCAGCACAGTGGCATCCGCGTGACGGGCTGCACGGATTGCATCACCAAAAAGGTGAGCGTTTTTGCAGTGCACATTTTGGCAGCCCGGCGCGTGAGCTGTTTTCGTGTATCTTGATATTCCTTGGAGCGGTGTTGTGTATCCGCACGCAATACCTGTCAAGAAACCAAAAAACCGCTATAACTATATAAAAGTTTTACATTGAATAGTCAATTACTAGAGTACGGGCGATAGAATCTATATCTATATCTATATCTATATCTATAATAAACCAAAACATTTTTAATGACATGTTATAATATTATGCAATCTCTCTTTTGAGAGATGCCACATAGGATGTGATGTGGCAACTCTAGACTAATTAAAAAAAGGGAATAAATATGGTTTAAATATGATTTAATATGATCTATTAAATACCTAATCTACTAAATGTAAATATTAAAACTTTATTATTTTCTCTCTCATGTTTGCTCTCATAACTTTTAAATGTTAATATCTTTTATATACGAGATTTTTTTTTTTTTAAAAAATTACACCAAATTAACGAGCGTTTTATTATCTTTCCAACGACTACCATAGTGCTATATAAAAAACGGAGGAAAAAAACGACTATTTTTTGTAACCCGACAGGTATTGTGTCAGGTTTGGAATTAGTTTAAAAAAAATTGTGGGTTTGGGTCGGGTCTGGGATTAGGTGATACCCGACCCAATTACCCTTTTTTTATATTAGAATATAATAACTTATGGCAGAGATTTGTTTAAAATAATAATAATAATAATAATAATAATATATTGACAGATGCCATTTTTATAGTTTAGATACTTCTAATTTTATTCACTTTATTTAGATTTCTCAACCCGGGAAGCTCCCGGGGTATAAACTAGTACGGTATACCTGCATAGTTTCCAATCATTGTAACAGTAACATCTGAGTTAGGCCCAATGACAGCAACGGTGCGATGGCGTTTAGCGGATAACGGAAGTGATGGGCCATGATTCTTAAGAAGAACAATGCCTTGCCTCGCTGCATCAACGGCTAGATCCTGGTTAGCCGGAGTGCATACGTCCCGTGGCCCAAGATTACCAAAGATCTGAGATGATGGCTCACCATCAAACATGCCTAATCTCATTTGAACCGTAAGCGTGTTAAATAACGCACTATCTATGTCGCTCTCTTTCAACAGACCTCGGTTAACTGCAGCCTGCGTGTGCACGGCTAAGAATGGCCCGCAATCCAAATCCAAACCTAAACCACCATAACACTAGTTCATTATTGACAAATTATGTTTAGGTGATGGAATTTAGTAATATGTTGTTTCTAACCTGCTTTTATTGCGTCTGCTGCAGCTTCTTCAGGCGTCGTAGTGTAGTGTTGGTTGTCGTAAAATACTCCAACAGAGTCACAGTCCGAGACAATGTACCTTTTGTTTCCGGAAATATTGCCAACGTTATAAAACACCGATAAGCGAGACAGGTAAACAAATGTATACAGTTGTATTTTACTAAGAGTGTTAAACAGGTTATGTTCGTGGGTTGAACCCGTCATGAACCCAAACACGACGCTAGTTTTCACGGGTTGACACGAACACTACCTTTTGACCCATTTTTTTGGGCACATTAATAAGCTAAACCATTAATATAGAATATACAATACAAACCATAGTTGACAAAAGCGCGTGAGGCGCGCGCCTAGGCGCACCAAGTGCGTTGCGCCCGGTGAGGCCCGCATTTAGGTGCTGAGGAGCTATCAGGGCTGTTTTCAGGCTGATTTCCAGCCAATTCAGGCTAAAAGTTGTCTAAACCTCTAAAAATCCTAAATGAGCTATGAACAAGTTCTAAACAACATTAAAACATCCTAAAGTAGCCCTAAACAAGCCTAAAACATCTTTAAACTCCCTAAAAAAATGTATTTTATACTATGCGCCTAATTTTAAAAAGCCCTCGTTTTTTATGCGCCTAGGCTCTGGGCTCGGCCTATGCGCCTTGAGTGCGCATAGGTGCTTTAACAACTATGATACAAACATGTATAAAATAATCATGTTTAAACTATAAAACCTGATGCTCATTTATTGCTGATCTTTTCAAATTCGGTATATCCAATCTGTTTATGTTACGATATAAAACACATTTTGTTTTAAATTTCGTGTTAGTTTTGTGTCATTTTATTGCTGATCTTTTCAAATTCGGTATATCCAATCAGTTTATGTTACGATATAAAACACATTTTTAAAAAAATTTCGTGTTAGTTTTTAGTCATTTGTAAAAACTAAACCGTTACATCACTAAACATGTGTCATGTGACATTATCAGTCTATTGAACCTAATTTTAATTAGCTTGTATGATTTTAAATACCCATTGAGTCGCCAAGCCCCACGAATGGTGTCACGAAGAAGTCGAGGGTCAGCACAAGTAGGAATGCCGTTGACTTGATTGTAAGAGCACATTACACTTGCTACTTTCCCTTGCATAACACATTGTCTAAATGGTACTTCAAATGTATCCACCATTTCTTGCTTGCTTACCTGCATTTGCATCATAATAATCCTTTAATATTTCCTTTATATAAATGAACTATCATTTCTTTCTTTTAAGGTGAAACATGGACTTCTTAACACTTACTCGTTGGATATTTTAGTGTAATTGGATTGACTGTTTGACCAATATCTTCATAATAAGACAACATATAGGTCTGGAGGTGCGGAGTGCACGCCTATTTGAATTTATTATGAACACGGGGATCCGGGGGCAGTGCCCCTGGGCCCTGGGAGCAGGGTCCAAGGGGCGGCAGCCCCTGGTAGGGTCCAATTAGAGGGACTAAATTTAGCCATTTTGAAATCTTGGAACTGCCTAAAATGCAGTTAATGGGCCAAATTCAATTACGTTTTTCATTATCTTGGTCAAAACACATTGGTTCTTCTCTCAATCATAATTATACAGAAAATTCTCAATCTCTGATTGTATCCGATTGAATATTTCGATTGAAACGTCGAATTGATTAAATCTGAAAGCGATTACGTGCCTTAAGAGATTTCAATTATCCGATTGTTTTTGTTTGTTATTACTGCATATCCCCAACATTACTTATAGGGTTATTGGATTTTATTACTCCCAACTATATGGTATTGGGCGCTGCCGCTCCCAACTATCACTTTGACTCTCGTCACTCCCAACTTAACACCCTGTTTGTTGTGTCACTCCGGATCAGACGTGGATCTGACGTGGCAAGTACCTCCGGAGTGACACAACAAACAAAGTGTTAAGTTGGGAGTGGCAGCGGCCAATACCATATAGTTGTGAGTAATAAAATCCAATAACCCTTACTTATATCCTCTTGATTACCCATGACAATCAATTAACATTTTTAAACAAGTGTGAGAATGTTAATTGTTCGGTCATGGTTCGGTTTTAATAGTTTTAACGGTTTGGAATTTGTAACTAAAAAATGTGCAAACCGAACCCATCGTCTTAACCTTTATTATTATTTAGTTTTTATGTTTAAATAAACGCGTCTCAATGTATATGTATTATATCAATGAAGTGTCATTTCCCATTTTTAAAATAAGTACTTCAAATTAACGATTTTGAAGAAAAGAAACTTGTTGAAACCGTACTATTTTGGCTGGTCCAACCGACCCAACCAACCTAATCATTCGGCATGTCAATTTCTCTAGCCATAGAGGTTGGTATCAAAACCGGCCAGACAGCGAACCTCTATGAGAAAAGGGGTCCTTTTTTTCTAAACATATTGATGTTTATTACTTTGCTTTATTATAAAGCAAGTAAAATAAACATGAGTGTGTGGAGTTTTTTACCTTAGCATTAAAATGGAATCTATCGGTCCCACTCCAATTATCAAGATCATAGGCAGTATAATGTTTACAACAGGCAGCCACTTTCAACCGGTCACCTGGCAGGTTACCTTGTAGTCCCCTAACATATCTAGAAGCATATTCACCGGCTACTATTGGGTCTTCACCGGGTGTCTCCTGTCCTCTGCCCCACCGTGGGTCCCTAAATATGTTTATGTTTGGACTCCAATATGTTAATCCACCCATACCTCCATTGTACATTGCCCTTGCTTCATCAGATACCACCTACAACCATGTATATTCATCCAATCAATGATAAGTGGGGATGAGATCGATACTATACATATACCGAAAATACTGATATTGATTTTTTGGAAAAGTTGGTACTGAATACCGTATCAGATATATCGGTACGGTACTGGTATTCGGTAGCAAATGCTATCCCTAATCATAAGTGTAGCTATTCACTAAATATTTAATTATTAAAGGGTGATTTTATTAGGACACCGAAAAATTAAGGTTGACAGATCCGTTACACTCTATCTCTCTCTATATAAATATGTGTGTATACATACACACAGAGAGAGTGGGAGGGGTCTACCAATATTAAATGGTTAAATGGTTACACGTTATTGGAAAAAATATATATATGAAAAAGATTTAATGGTTAGTTCAGTTTAAACGGTCACTTTCAAGCTTTAGAGAGAACTGAACTGTTAGGGTATGTATCGTCTTGTCGAGCGCTACCAGGGGCCAAAATCCCCAAGCACCGAAGCACACCATTAAATAGTGGCACTAAAGTGGGCTTGAGGCTTCTAGCGTGAAGGCCATTGCGGGCGCTAGGGTGAAAGTTATGTAAATTTATTTTTTTTAGATATAAAATAAAAATTGAGCAATTTACCATAATACTTAATCCTTATGTAATTTACCTTTTTTTGTTAATGAAAAATTGAGTGGTTATATGCAAGATAAAATATACCATAATATATAAAATAATGTATAAACCACATCAACCAAAACTACATTTCACATTTCACCTCTTCATAACACACTCACCGCGTGATCACTAACATTACATGGTTCAATTTGCATGTTCAGTTTCAAGTTTTAGCCTGAACTAAATGTTAAAATGTAAAATTGTAAAAACTAAAACTTTTTAATCTTAAACCAGTCAAACTCGACTGATTTGCTTCGGTTTTGATGGTTGTATTGATTTCCACAATTAACACAATGTTTTAACTTTTAACACAAACTTTTAGAAACATAAAAAAGATTTCATTTGTTAATGATCTTGGTAGTGGAGCTAGTTGTTTAACTAATTTATTTTTTTTGTTTGACAATATAGGCAAGGCATATTTGCTTTTTCAAAAAGCCTTACACATAAAGGTCGAAACGAATATTACTTAAAATGACACAAATACCCTTTGTGCATTTGCTCAACATATCCAACACCCCAAACCAAAACCATAATGTATAATGTATCATGCCACTGAGGCTTTCGCCCAGTGGTGTAAGGGTCAGGGTGTATAAAGTAAGATCAGGAGTTTGAATTCCTCATATGTGATAAAGATGAATATTAAATGAGGAGGTAATTAGCCGTTAAAAAATGTGTAATGTATCATAACAAAAACTATTTAATTTAATTTTACAATTTATTATTTCACTATCATTAATCATTAATTTGCATGCAACAACTAAAGTAAGAAAGAGATTCTCACCCGCCCAATCACTTCCCAATAAATAAAAACTATATAATTCATAAATCTCTAAATATTTCTAATAATAACTCACCCGTCCAATCTCTTCCCACAGCGACGTATTAAAAGACGCCGCTGTGGTAATGACTTGCGGGAAAGCGGTGGCGCCAGGGAACTCGCCACCAAACCGAGTTCCAGGGCCCACATTAGACACTCCATGAAGAGCCTCCGACCACCACTCGTACTCATCCATCCCCAACCGTGGCACGGCCGCCGCTTTGTCGACTAACAACCCAATTTTCTCCTTAAACGTCAACCGGGCAAGCAAATCTCTCACTCTATCCGAAGCCGATAACCGAACATTGCAAAAGGGCAGCCCTTTTACGGCTACGTTTGTTGGGTCACATGCAAATGGCCGACGTGCATTTGCTGTGGACAAAGATATAGCCAAAAGACATGTAATGAGAACATAGTGGAGTATGGTGGTGGTGGTCATGGTCATGGTGTGTTTGGATGGTTATGGTTATTAATATTATGGAAGCAATGAGGGAGTAAAGGGTTTATATACAATCATTGAAGTGTGGGTATGGGTGAATACGGTTTGATGCAAAGGAATCGCTTTGATTAGTAACTTGTAAAAAGGAAAAAAATAATACTAATAATAATAATTGCTTTTGGTGCAAGTTGTGTTCTAGTGTAATATAATAATATCAAGATAATAAGTCATGCATTTTTTATTTTTATTTTTTTTATGGAGAGTTTCGTTTTCGTTTTTTTTTTTTTTTAATTTTAATGGTTTACATTTTTTGATAAATAAATTGGATTTTAACAATAAGTTTATTGGTGATGAAGAATAAATTTTTAATGGATGATCACAATAGAATATTGAGTATTAGTGACAGGATAGATCACTGATAAGTGATAAGATAAATCACACAGATTCATGTAATGGTATCAATCACTATAAATCCAGTCTAGAGAACCAGCATCTGTTTGTGTCATTCGCTTTTGATACATTTGGAGCCCTGGCCCCGCAAGCAATCAAGCTCTTCGATCGCGTGAAGAAAGTTGTGCAAAGTAATTATCCAACTGCTAAGAGCCAATGTTTTATTTTCAATAAAATAGATTTTGCAATACAAAAAGTGGTAGCGGCGCAACTTGTGGCCCGTTTACCTACGTATCACTTGTAAAAAAAAAAATATATTCACCTAAAAAATGACATTTCTTGTAAAAAAGGACTTAAAACAACGGACATATGGACATATCATGCTGTTTTTAGTAATAATATGATTAAAAGTATGAATATATGATTAACCTATTATTTGTTTACTTTATTTTATTACGTGTTTTAATATCATGTTTTTAGACAAAATGGGACAGTGCTCGAGCAGTATTTGAATGACTTTCTCTAGAGAGGTAGACAGTTAGAGTCTTGTTTGTAACAAAATGTCATGTGCGACCCAGATGTTTTACCACAGTGGCCGACCTTCGGACAACAAGTTTCCTCAGTAATTAGTGAGGGGCCAAATTACCAGCGTTGTTTGTGATCGAGTGCGTAAGTGACATTTTTCCTATTGGTGTACCCGGATCGTCGGGCTAACGTTATAAAAAAATCAACTTTTAAATAATAATAAAAATAAAATAATGGACTCCCTCAAATCGAAACAAAAAGAGAGAACGACTTCGAGCTTTCATCTTTTGTTTTTCAGTCACGAATCACGACTCACCATTACGCTGAAAGTGAGTGAAAATAAAAAAACAGGTACAACGAATTTATTTCAGAAGGGACACGTGGCAAGATATGATTTGTTTTAGAGGTGGGCGGTCAGGGCCAGGTCCTTTCCATAAACAAAGGGTACGGGGAGCAGGTTTTTACAATGTCAAGTTGCGAATTAAAGCCTTAAACGATAAGGTTCTATTTTTTATATTTTATATTGTTTTGGTTGTATATTATATATATATATATTTTTTTGGTTGTATATTTTATTGTTTTTAGTATTTCACAAATGATCGTATCCAGTGTGACACGTTACTGGTAGGTCCGCAATATATCCTTAGGGGAATGATTTAAAAACCGGATAATATCAACGACCCTATTGATCGTTTTATACTTTCAGATATTAGGTGGAACAAACTTGTACCGAAGTCTAATATTCATGTTTGGAGACTATTTTTGGATCGTCTTTCTGCTATATTTAATTTAAGTAAAAACGGTTGGTACATTTCCGTTTTATTGTTTGTCCTGTTTACTTATTATCGGTCGAATATCTAGATTATGTTTTTGAGAGGATGTTGTTGGGCTATAAGGGTGGACGGGGCGTTATCAGAATTGGACACGGGTACCTTACTACTAGCACGGTAACACCGCCGCCATCCGTGCTGGTAGTGGTCCCATGAACCGTTTGCTGGTTTTAGTTAACGGGCTGGTAACCATTGATAATAATTGCAATGGTCGTTTTTTAGTATTATTTTATTGTTTTTTGACCGTTTAAATGAATTTAATTAAAACGGTAACAATTTTTTGACCGTTAATCTAATATAAATTTTTTTTTTGAAAGGTGTTAATCTAATATAAATGGTAAATCCAAATCCAATCCATCGCACACTAAACCGTTAATCAAAATAATCAATTGTCCAGATTCAAGTTGATCATAAATGGCAAACCAAAACCCAAATCCTAATCCAATCCCGCCCCACTAAACCGTGTAAGAGGTTGTTTCACGATAGGGATGGCAATGGGTCGGGTTTGGGACGGGTTTAGGTAATCCCAACCCCATACCCGATTAGGTTTGCTTGTCCCAAACCCGTCCCAAAACCCGTCGGGTTTGTGTCGGGTAATTACCCATCGGGTATCGGGTATACCCGCGGGTTTCAGGTAAACCCATTAATTTTAAAAACTTACCCATTGGGTATATCCGACCAAAAACCTGTCGGGTATCTATTAGATAACTACTAATCAATTACATTTAGCATTATTAAATATATATGTAAATATTACAATGTATAAATAAAAAATACTTAAATCATATAAAAACACTCAAAGCTATAGATAACAAATAATATACACTATTTTTTGGTAATTTTTAACATAATATGGCAATCTAGATGGACAATTAGATATATTATGCATACATATTTAAAAAGATATATAAGAAATTATATTGGGTATCTAATCGGGTAAACGGGTATATTTTATCGGGTAATCGGGTCGGGTAAACGGGTATATCATCAAATCCCAAACCCGTCCCAAACCCGCGAAAAAAATAAAAATTAATCCCATACCCGGACCCATACCCGATTACCCGACCTAAACCCGTCCCAAATATGTCGGGTTTCGGGTTTACCCATCGGGTTCGGGTTTGATTGCCATCCCTATTTCACGACTTAAGCATGTGACCCCAAGGTAACATGGCGTCCTATTAAGTTTTAAGGATTATTTAAATCTATACATATAATAAACCAAAGCCATTTTAATGACATGGCACTTAAAGAGGCATTCTCTTCTTTGAGTGTGCCATGTGTCATCCCATGTGGCATTGAGATATTTTAGGAAAAAAATAATTTAAAAACAAAATTAGATTTTTCACCCTCATGTTTCCTCCCATAATTTTTAAACGTTAATATCTTTAATATACGAGATTTTTTAAAGAAAAAAATTACACCAAATTAACGAGCGCTTTGTTATCTTTCCAACGAGTACCATAGTGCTATATAAAAAACGGAGAAATTTTTTTGTGGGGTTTTGTTCATACAGGAAAAAAAAACACAAAGTGTTCAGGTAATCATTAATCATGTATAGACAAGTCACTAATTATGTTTAAATCAGTAAATATGAATATTTTTTTTCAACCAGAGCCAAATAGGTTAATAGAGTTATACGTTGTTTTAAGTTAGGTATCAATATTAGTATGTTAGAATTGTACATTTGTTTAGTCTTTATGATAGGTATTAATATTAGAGTTACATTAAAGTTCTACATTCTTTTAGGTTAGGTGTTAGCATTAGAGTTGTATACTGTTAATTTGTTTTAGGTTAGATATTAATATTAGAGTTATACATCAGCCTATTTGCATATGTAAAATTGATGTATCATATTAAATTTCTCAACCCGGGACGCTCCCGGGGTATAATCTAGTATTACATAAACTAGTTTATACCCCGAAGCGTCCTGGGCTGATAAAATCTAAGTAAGTGAATAAAATTAGAAGTAATTATTATTATTATTATTATTATTATTATTATTATTATTATTATTATTATTTTAAACAAATATCTGTCATAAGTTATCATATTTTAATATAAAAAAGGGTAATTGGGTCGGGTATCACCTAATCCCAGGCCTGACCCAAACCCACAATTTTTTTTAAACTAATTCCAAACCTGACACAATACCTGTCGGGTTACAAAAAATAGTCATTTTTTTCTCCGTTTTTTTATATAGCACTATGGTACTCGTTGAAAAGATAATAAAACGCTCGTTAATTTGGGGTAATTTTTTTCTTTAAAAAAACTCGTATATAAAAGATATTAACATTTAAAAGTTATGAGAGTAAACATGAGAGAGAAAATAAAAAAGTTTTAATATTTACATTTAGTAGATTAGGTATTTAATAGATTATGTTAAATCATATTTAAACCATATTTATTCTTTTTTTTAATTGGTCTAGAGTTGTCACATCACATCTTATGTGACATATCTCAAAAGAGAGATTACATAATATTATGACATGTCATTAAAAATGATTTGGTTTATTATATACTAGTTGATTATCCCGGGAGAGTCCCGGGGTTGAAAAATCTAATTTTACGTGATAATCTATTTCAAATGGCTCAAGTTAACTAACCACAAAATCTCTCAATCATTGCATGTTCATAGTATTTTAATTAGTAATAACTCGTATTCCCTAATCTAAAACCTAATCAGTAATCATCTAAATAATCACTTATGTAAGCTGCAACTATTAAAAAACTCATCCTATCTCTCTAATTTCTCACAGTATAATGGCTCTTATAATTCCTAACCCAATCAACTAAACAAACACTTAAGTTAGAAGTTGTAATCATTGCATCTCATTATGCCACCTGGCATAATCAAGAGATGGTTGAGGCCACCATTGAACGCCACGTCAGCAACTATCAATTCTTTCCGGGAGCGTCCCGGGGTTGAAAAATATAACCATTCTAATAATACTAATACTAATAGTAATAATTATTACTCTTGTAATTAAATAAATAAAAAAATAATCTTGCTATAAGGTGACACCATGTGTTGCAGTGTTGCGCGATTTTTTCTCCTAACTTCTCTTGATGAAGTATACCTAGTAAAATTCCAATGATAACATGGCGATTGGGCTGATTTTCAACATCGTAGATAAGAACCTGGTATAAAAGATAAAACATGATTAATGAATAACATGAACATTTTGTGTGTTTTTTCCTGTATGAACGAAACCCCACAAAAAATAGTCGATTTTTCTCCGTTTTTTATATAGGATTATGGTACTTGTTAGAAAGATAATAAAACGCTCGTTAATTTGGGGTAATTTTTTTCTTTAAAAAATCCCGTATATATAAGATATAAACGTTTAAAAATTATGGGAGGAAACATGAGAAAGAAAATTTTAAATTTATTTTTAAATTCTTTTTTTCCTAAAATAACTCAATTTAATTTAGGGTTTTATGTTTATCTTTTTTTTAATTAAAAAAGAAAATAGTTAAAAACACTAAAATCTTTCAATTATGATGCCGCGTGCCACTCTCAAGGGGAGGTTGAGGCCTTTATTGCACGCCACGTCAGCATATACGTTTTCTTTTATATATATAGATAGATATAGATATAGATATAGAGGGGATGGATCCACAGAAAACCCTAAATAATGAGAAAACTCTAGAAAACCCTCAAAAAAACCTACTTCCCGAGCTTTTTTTTTTAAAAAAAAAATAGGGCATGTAATATACATGTTTTTAAGTGTTTTGAGCCAAAAAAATCAAAAAAGCGCCGAAGGGTTTTTTTTAAAAAAAAAAATAAGTTTTGCATCATAACACATGTTAGCTTATTTTTGCACTGGTAACATATGTTATGATGCAAAACTTATTTTTTTTTTAAAAAAAAACCCTTCGGCGCTTTTTTGATTTTTTTGGCTCAAAACACTCAAAAACATGTATATTACATGCCCTAATTTTTTTTTTTAAAAAAAAAAGCTCGGGAAGTAGGTTTTTTTGAGGGTTTTCTAGAGTTTTTTCATTTCGGAGGGTTTTCTCCCTATCCTTCCACTAGATATAGATATAGATATAGATATAGATATAGATATAGATATAGATATAGATATAGATATAGATATAGATATAGATATATTGTTGCATGGATTATATTGGAAAAAACAAGTAATAACTCACAATCTAGTGATATAACGGTATGGTGTTTGACCCTCAAAACTCACAAGAGTAGTATGAGTTCAAATTTTTATACCATAACGCTATATGTAATAACTTATGTTCAAAACCGGTTCAACCATTCAAGCGCGTTACTGGTTCAATTACCATT
The DNA here is from genome assembly GCA_028751855.1 of Ambrosia trifida. Classification (NCBI taxonomy): domain Eukaryota; kingdom Viridiplantae; phylum Streptophyta; class Magnoliopsida; order Asterales; family Asteraceae; genus Ambrosia; species Ambrosia trifida. The sequence continues at coordinate 34,111,289 of CM054127.1, forward strand.
TATCAAAATTCAAGTACCACTTATAAAAAACGACCGATACAACCAGTGCCCGCTTAATTCGCACCAAATAAACCAGCTGTGAGTCCAGTCCTCGGTCCAACCAGACAATCTAGCCCCATTTTAACACCATTGTGTATTACAATAATATAATATTTTTTTATTTTTTTTTTGGGTGGGGGGTTGGGTCCATTTGGCAAAGCCATTGGAGTTAAGGTGTTGCTCCCCTTGAGGTTACGGGTTCGAGCCCCGCTAAAGGCGGATTGGTGTAAAAATTTGCTGTTCAAAAAAAAAAATATAATATTTTTTTTGAAAAAATGTCCCACTTGATACAAACGTCGGAAATCGCAGTCATTGCTACTAGCGTTGGAAAGGAATATATGCCGGTTTTAATACTTTGTGGAATGTCATTAATACCCTCGTCTCGTCAAAGAAGAAACATATTAGGAGTGTAAAACTAAGAATTCTTTTTCTTTCACGTGAAGGTTTAGAGGGTCATTTATAATCTTGTTATCAGTATATGATTATAGTTGGTGTTACATACGAGAAATAATAATATACTTTTTTAAAATCATCAGGTATACTTTAACCATATTTAACTTCACATAGATGTCACCTCTTTTACTGTGTCTCATTTTACACTAGCTCACTTCAAAGAAATGGTTTAACGCCTCTTAACTCTACCTTATCCCCTTAACTTTCTCTCTTTTGCTTGATGTTAACATGTTAACTTAGTGCCACTTTAAAGCCCCTTAACACGAAAAGGAAGTATTGTACAATGAAAGTTAAAATGTCGCATCATCGTTAACACCGTTGGTGTTAAAGTACATCTCATCGCCTAATGGCTAGATCAAGTAACAACACGCACATTTGAGAACCCACAAGACTCGGGTTTCATATGGTTTACCTACGCCAGTAGTGCTTCTTATTAGGAATCCGTTATTAGGCGGGTGGTGGCTGGTGGATGTCGGTGGTGGTGAAGGGTGGAGATGGGTGGTTGTGGTTTGTGGAGGTGATTAGCTGGGGAAGATGAAGTGTGTGACCCACATTAATTAGTATTTTTTTTATTATTATATATTTTTATTAAAGTAAGAGTAGTTTAGTAATTTCACACTCACTTAACTGGATTATTTAACCTCCATTAGTTTCATTGACTATCCGAGTTAAAAAATGTCAAAAGTTGGGGACTATATCGGTAATTTTTAAAAGTTGGGGACTAAAGGTGAAATATAAGCAAACCACAGGGACTATTCGAGCAATTTTCTCAAAAATTAATCATGATCTACAAATGTAGATGGTATCCTTAATTTGAGTTTAGACCTATTGGATTCAGCCTATAAACCGAGTCATAAATATTAGGCCCGCGCTGGTGTATCAAACTTGGTTACGACGTTCCTCCGGAAATCGTACTGCCACCACACGAGTTTCCTCGCTTGAGTAACATTGGGGTGAAAACCAGGGTATGAGTCAGGATCGAACGCTCCTTGGTGCGTTTGTCACCATCATTGCCCGGATGCTGCAGAAAATAATGAGGATAGTGGGAATGGAACCTAAGTCACAAAGAACACTAAGGGGCTGTTTGGTAGCCTCTTAATGAGACTCTTAACCATTCAGTGCTGAATGATTTAGCATTCAGTGTGTTTGTTTCAGCTTCTGAATGGAATGGTTAAGTCTGAATCATTAAGATTTGGGATGTTGCTGAACCATTAAGCACTGAACTATTAAGCACTGAACTAGGCTGGACCTTAATGAGGCTCCCCTACCAACGTGGGACAAGAAAACTAAACATTAAGAGGTCCAACTTAATGATTCAGTGCTTAACCATTCAGACCTCTTAATAATTCAGCACTTAATCAACCAAACAACCCCTATGTCTTTCCCCAACCACTCCACCACTACCTCACTGGCTTTAACAAAGTTATAAGTATAGAATTGCAAAGAGTTAATAGGGTTTTTTTTATATGTTTTAGAGGGTGTTTGGGATTGAGTTTGGAAATGCAAAAGTGCTTTTGGTCAGAATTGTTTATTGGCTTATGACTTTTTGAAAATGAGTTTAAAAAAAAAAGTGTTTGGATTATTTTTTGGGATGAGAAACGTCAAAAAGTCAATAGATTGTCTTTTTTAAGTGTTTCGCTTAACTTATTGTGAATATTGGTTGTATTGGTGGTAGATTTGTAATTTTTTTTTCCAAAAGCCAAAAGCCAGGATTTCTAACTTCTCAAAAACAGTTTTTCCACCCTTAAAAGCCAAAAGTCAAAACAGAAAGTGCTTTTGGGTTACACAAACAACTTATTGACTTACTGGCTTATTAGAAAAGCCAATAAGTCAATAAGTTGTTTTGAAACTCAATCCCAAACACCCTCTTAAATTATCAAAAGGATTTTCTTTCCTTTCGTTCTTTCTTTACTTTTCTACCGCAAACGAGTAGTAATGGATAGTGTGGTTTTGTGTTTTGAGGGAAATAAGAAAAACATTTGTTACGCAAAGCAGAAGGCTTGACTTGGAAGAAATGTTGGTTGTAAGTTGTAACCTTAATTATGTTACCAACAAACCTTCCCTCCACTTCACTTGTTTGCTTCTCAACCAATCAATCTATTACAATCTTTATACATATATTAAAGTTCACACTTTTTCCAAATCAACATAACTAATTTTTATACGTTTTATTCAACAATCCAAACACTAAAAAAAAAAAGCAACCGAATAACCCTATGGCTATCAGACCATTTCAAGTAGTTGAGAGCATATGACTCAACTCACATTTTTTTTTTTTCAATCATGTGGCTGTCACATCATGTGACTCACTCACATAAAGAATTAAAGGGTGTAAAAGGTGTAAAGAAAAGGGGTGTAAGAAATTAGTCATTTAAACAAAAATGTGACTCACTCATATGGTAAAAATTAAGTAGTGGTGCCGCGTGGCTCATCATTACCCATCCACATAGGCCCCTTCATTATAGTGGAGTGGTCAGAGCAATAAAGATAAGAACTAGACCCACCTTGTTGGAGGTCGCAAGTTTGAGTCCGAGCCAACACGAGTTTTATCCGTTCGATGGGGTTACCTTGGGGGCTTGTTCCTGCTTGGGCTCTAGGTGTGCCCGTTGACGTTTTAAAATACGGTTCTCGTGGAACACCAAGCCCCACATTGAAGCTAGTGTGGACCCAGTTAAGACAACATAGTCTGACCAGATATGGGGTGACGGACTTGCGATTAGCAGGTGTGACCAACTGATTCCCTAAAAAAAGATTAAAAATGTCAGCGTACAAAAAAAATTACCCACCCACACACACACATATATATATATACACACACAATAGTGCATTTAATGCCTTTTTTTTCAAACGTGAACACGGTCACGAGGTAGGAGGGGGTATTGCATGAGTAATGGCTCACGAGCAGTGGCGAAGCTTGACCCGAAGGTTCGGGGGGTCGGAAGTCGCCGGAGGGTCGGAAGTCACTAGTTTCGGGGGGTCGAAAACCAGTTTCGGGGGGTCGAAACCCTATATTTTCAAAATTTTCTATACGAATACTATATAGTCGGAACTTCTGCACGAAAATTCGGGGGGTCGGCCGCCCCCGCCCGCCCCAATAAAGCTTCGCCAGTGCTCACGAGCAAGGGTCACAAGACCATTACAAATGGTCTTTATAAAAACATGATCAGTAAAAAAAAATTAAAGAATCCCTCTAGCCCTCTCTAGTTCCGCTCATATCAACGTTTTATGCTTTTATAACATCACCATGGACGTAGGCACGTGATAAGGTACGGTCCGTCCGAACCTGAACAAAAGTTTGTTTTTTATGCGATACATACATGTATTTTGACATCACACCCATATAAATTTTGATATCGAACCCGTAAAAATTTGTGCAATCAAACCCATAGAAACTTTGACATTGAACCTTTCGAAAACTTGACACCGAATCTTAGAAGATTTGACAACGAACCTTAACCCACATTTTAATTGAAAATGAATAGCTTGTTAAGTACACATTCTACTTAGAAAAATAATCCATTAACCCGTTTACCTCACATTCAATTAAAAAAATAACTCATTAAGGCTTAAGCAACCACATAAGCCCATAAACCATTTACATCCAATTCAAAAAACAGTAATGATTTTTTATTATTCACGTTTAATATTGATTGACGTATTTTTTATTAATTAATTACGTTTTAATTTGATCTTAGCTATTTTTATTATGTAATCTGACCCAGACCGACAATAAAAAACCGAAATTTCGTGATAGACAATATATCGTACATCCCTCACAAATTTCTGAACCTGTAGGAAACAAATCCTTTCTACGCTACTAAACATGACTATATTTTTATGGACTCTTGTTATATGAGGGGTATATTATTTTTACATAACTGAAAATGATCACGTAAATTGGGTTAAAAAAAGATATGCGTGGTAAATGGTAATGGTAGTTATATGTGGGTGTGTACAAGATTTACATGAATGTCATATCATCCACTTGCTTTGATTATTGAATGCAAATATGATGACCCTTTTGCCAACTTGCAACATCAATAAGTTACAAACCCATCTAATTATGCATAGAGGGACTTACCATTTATCAGCAGGGCCCATTATTACTACACACGATGAAATTGCAACATTAATATAGAAAAGAAACATATAATATGATTGATGCCTATATCAATATGTAACTTAAGGTATAGGTTTCTGTACAAAGTATATTTTTTCGTACAAAGTGTGAGAAGTCTATATAGTCATTGTGTTTTAAAGTTTGGCTATAATGTTTTTTTATTTCTTTTGCATTGATTTATATAGAAAAGCACCAAACGTTACAATTTAAAACACACTCAAATGTATTATAAACATTAAATTAAAAACACACTTATTACTTTCTTTGTAGGGTGTTTTAGATTGCATGTCGAGAATACATTAATTAGTGTTTTAAATTGTTAATTTTTGTGTTTTTCTATATAATACTATGCCAAAGGAACATAAAACATTATGCCTAAAATTTAAAACACAATACCTATATAGACTTCTCACACTTTGTACAGGAACCCCACCCTGTAACTTAAAATATATGTTTTTCTTTAATAAATAGCCCAGATATTCTTTATTTTAACGAAGTAATTAACAACCAATATATATCTATATCTATAATACATTATAAAGGAGGAGTGATGGCTAACATTGTCATTTTCATTTCCGTACAACTTAAGGAGCAACATGTACAACATATTTAAGCATGAAATTTAAGGGTATTATGGGGATGTTGGTGACAATTAAGACACTAAGGAGGGTAATATAGACATTTAACCATCCTCCTCCTTTACAATATCAAAACCAATTTACAATACTAGCCTTCTTAATAAAAGATCAGCCTTACCCTTCTTCTGTCATACCAATCGTTGTTGTCTTCTAATCTCTTCAATGAATCAATCGTCATACCAATCGTTGCCGTCTTCTAATCTCACTCAATGAATCAATCAATATCACCCTTAAATTGAATTGAATTCCCATCACCCTATGAAATCCCCCATTGAATGTGAGTTCACCATATCATTTTTACCAGATTTCAATTAACCCTAATCTTCTCATTATGCTCTCCGTATGTTTCCAATCGTCATCTTCACTATCATCATCACCAACGGAACTCAAAATCCTTACCGCGTAATTGAAGAATCGTGCGTTTCCATTCCACCCAACCAGTCCTTGTGCGAGTTTTAGGTTTATTATATAATTGTGACGTAGTAGTGGTTCAAATGGAAGCTTAGTTAATTGCTAATTAGGCTCAACCAACAAGGTTCTCGTGAAACTTCTTTGGGTTCGCAAATGTAGGGTTTTGTTAAGGTTTTATATATTCAACTTCAGCATTCTTTATTAGCATGGATTCTTTCGATTTCTAATGCTATATGTTTCTGTTTCGTTTTCAGGCGTTGCTTTTGGATTCCAGAGGTTTTTGTTGCATATAAAAAATGGGTATGTGTGCTTATATTAATCTTATGGCAAGTACTTTTGCATTTCAATGTATTTTTTTTTCAATGTATATGTTCATGTTTAAGGTTTCTTAAAATTTTCTATCTTTATAGATCATAATTGTTACTTGTTAGTATACGATATCAAATTTGTATACGTGAACGTTTGTTAATGATATTTAACATTGTTATTCCCAATATTTGGACAACATACGTATGTTTCCTCTTTTGTGTCCGATTAAAGCATGAAAAATTCTACTTTGTTGTTATAAATTTTTTTATTGATCATGTTAAGTTTCTTTTAATCACTTGCTAACATGTTTTTCTTTGTGATTCAGAAGCACTTCGAGACAGTAAAATAATGGTAGACTAATGCAACTAGAGGTTAGCTTTATTAGCGCTTAAATATTTACTAAGTTATAAACAATCAGTGTGTTGTAACCTTTAATATGTTATAAATTGATAACAATATAGCGAACAAGTTTCCTGCATTGAATTGACTTATGACAGAGTCAATTAGCACATCATCTAATTTGATGAAATTGTTGAGTATATAGTGTATGCAAAGGCTTTGCAAACCACCAAGCTTAAAGAATTGAACAATTAAATATTAAAAGATCACTAGCATGTGTGGATCTTTCCTCATATGTAAAATTTTTAGAGGGATATCTGGTTTTTAATTATTTCTTATGTTATGTTATTGTAACTTTGGAATGGGTTCATTGTAACTTTGTTATGTTAGAAGATGGATATCCTGGTTTTAATCCAAAAATTGTTTTAAGCTTCTAATAAATTGATTAAGGTTTATTAACTTGGTGCTCTTATAATTAGGCCTTATGGAAGATTTGGGTAATTCTCCAACCGGGATGGTCAGATGACCGACGGTGGTGAAGCTATGATAGCTTAGAAGGTGTGTTATCGTGGCGTTGTTGTTGGTTAACGGCTAAGGTTTCAAAATGGGGAACGGGTCAGCAGTGGTCTCGAAGAAAGCGGACAGTGACACCTGGGGTTTCAGAGTGATGCTAGGATTCAGGTAAGGTTCTGACCGTAACTCCGGTTAATTTTTTTGGTTGTTTGGTTTTCTGGTTAAACTCCTTCCGACAACGTGATAAGAACAGTTCTGGCTACAGGTCCAGCTGAGTTCTAGCGTGAGCAGAAATGATGATGATGATGGTGAAGGTTTAAGGCGATAGTAGTTGACTGGTTAGAACATTTGGTCGTATTGGAAGATACGTTTGCTTTACCTGGATAGCTTCTTGACTGGGTAATTTCACGTTGATGTACCTTTTTTACGTCAAACTATATGTGAATTTCATCATTTGGGCTATACTTTATCTCCAATGGGTCATATGGGTTGAGATAAAAAAAATTATCATTTTGGTACTTTACCTATAATGGGTCAAATGGGTTGAGCTGAAAGATTTAACCAAAATGGAAAAGTGTCCAGAGGCGAAGGATGTTGAGGGCCAGGGGTGGCCCTGGCCCCCCTGTTTTTTAGCGCAGTAGTATAAATTTGCGATTTTTGTAGGTAAATCGCGTCCGGGTTGAGTCTGGCCCCCGTCGATTTGCCACTACCGATCGAAAAAATTGAGTCCGGCCCCTCCCAATTCGAGAACCAAGCTTCGCCACTGAAAGAGTCGAGCCAGCCAAAAGAGTTCAAAAAAACTCAAAATGTATTCAAATATAAGAACATGTTAAGTTGCTTGATGGTAACCATCATAATATACTTATAATCATATTTAGCACATAAATATCTACAAAATTTAAATTATTAATTGAATGTTTATTAATCGTCATTACGCATATGTGTTTTACAGTTCCATTTCTTTATTCCAATGCAACTTTATATCTCTATACCCATCTGTATTGCCATTTCTTTGCTTTTGTGGGCATGTTTACATGATTACCCAGCCCATGACTGGTGATTATGTCTTTTCCATGTTAGTTCACATGATTACCCAACCCATGAAGAGTCATTTGTCTTTTCCTGTTTTTGTTAGTTCATAGAAGCCGATGCAAGATTGTAATTTGTAAGGCTACAAGCAATAATTAACATGCTCCTTTCCTTTGCCAAAAGAATATGGAGACTTTAGGGGGCGTTTGTTTTCGTGGAATGCTTTGGATCAGGATTTCCCAACTCATATGGCCAAAAAATCAAGATTTAATTTTCATAATCGTTTAATATATATGCTTTTTATGTTTCACGTTATTAATGTATTTGGTCTTATTTGCAGCTCACATATATGTTTCTTTATCTTCACAATGTACTCATACAAATTGCATAATTCGTCCAGCCCATACATGGTACCACGTCTTACGTATCATGTCTTATGCTCAACATGGAACATAAACCATAACGGTCAGATGCGCTACAAATATGTATTCATTTCCAAGTGATGTTCTTAATCAAGGATGTCGTCGTTTTTTATTTTTGATTATATTGTCTAGGCGCTTATAATAAGCAGTTTAAACATTCTGCAATAAGGGTGTTGCTGGAAGTTCAAGTGCGTAATTAGTTGCCACATTTTGTGATAAAAATTCGAGAGTAAAAAAACTATGTTATACCATTATCTATTGATACTATAGAGAAGTGAGTTTTATGCATTGACCCGGTTCAAAGTTGCGCGACGCGTGAGTTCAAGAAGATGTGTATGAGTGTGAAGATATTATCTTTATTTTCTTGACATTTTCATTTTTTTTTCCAGCTGCGGGTTCATCACCAGTTAACAACAAAATTAAGAAGAGAAATCATTCTAGGTTCATCAAGTTTTGATGATCCTGCCCAATTTGCTTATTTATCTTGCAATTGACTAATAGTAGTAGTAATAATAATAATATCTTCATTGATTGATCTCTTTTTTTCCCTTAAAGTGAAGTTGCTCACATAACAGGTGCCATCCATTTTATAAGGTTGCGGTATTTTAGTAGTCCAACTAATTTGTAGAGTAATAAGGATTCTTACAACAGGGTATGGTTCTCAGAAAAAAAAAACTTAGATATGTTATCTAATGAAGTTTGTATTTTTGTTATATATGTTATATTTATGGCATTTCATCGAATTGCTTGGAATTGGAAAATCAATCATCAATCGCGACTACGAAGGAGTGCTTTATAATTGTAGAAATAAAAAGCGACATAGAACAAACCCACATAAATTACCAGGAATAAACTACTAGGTCCCGCTGCGAAGCGCGGGTGATAATACTAGTTATATTATTAAGGAGGAGTGACGGCCAATATGGTCATTTTCACCTCCGTACCACTTAAGAAGCAACATGTACAAATGATTTATGCTTATATAATGAGGGTAAAACTGGAACTTTATGTACAATTAAGACACTTGTAAGGGTAGAATAGTAATTTTATCATGCCATTTTAGTTAAAACTATAAAATTCTTTCCATGCTTGCCCTCTTGAAGTCTGCAATTTAATGTAATCATTGTTCTAGTCCCTTCACCTTCCTAACCTTCACTGTAACCTGAATCTCTACCGTCCATTTCTCTTGAACGGTAAGTGAACCATCAAGGGCAATCATTGTAATAGTTTCACTCCATCTCCCTCGACCCTCTTAACTTGTCATCAACACCTTCACCATAACACTTACCTTTTGGGTAATACTCAAGTTTATAAATTTGTATTCTCCTTTGCTGCTTAAAGAAACCACGGTTAAAGGCAAGCCTGGTATTTCACCTTTGCAGCCAAGGGTGCTGTGGTTATTCTTCTATTTATACCTTCCCTCTTCATTTGTTTGCATAGAGAGAGATAGGGGAGAGGTGGGAACCTGCTCGTATCACTGCCACGCTTCCGCCGCCATCCCACCACCATTTGACCCACCACCATCTGACACCATCACGGACACCATCTAACATCGCCTTAACCACCACCACCACCAATAACCACCCGAAACCCTAGAAGACGCCTCAAGCCATCTACGCTCCGACCGGGTTCCGGCAACACTCCAGTAAGTTTTATTTTATCTGCATGTGTCATTTTTTACTAGATCGGCCTGCTATAAGGTCTGATTTTGGTTTTCGGTGCATTGGAGGCATACTCATTTCCGGTGACATTCAGACAGAAACGGAAAAACACATGATATGATGGGTATTAAAAGGCGATGTGCCTTCGATCTGCGTAGACTTGAATACAAGATTTGTGTAGAATTAATGTGGATTGGTCATGGATAGATTAATAGAGAATGAAAAGGAATCGATGCAACTTGGAGTCTTGGATTCTATTCAAAATCAAAAACCAAATAAATGCTAAACTTGGTTCTGGTTAACAGGTACAGAAAATTGATTGAAAAATTGATTAGGGCCTCAAGAGTTTAAGTTTTGAACTCTTAACGACCGAGCACACTATCTACGCAAAAACACCAATGGGAAATCTTTCTTTAGCTGCCATTATTTCCATTGATCAGTTTAGTAGGTAAACTATAAGCATAGACTTGAATAAAGCTCTTAAGTTAATTTTCAATAGATAAAACTATTTGATACTTTGTTAGCCTGAACTTGTCAGATGAATGAAACCGCAGGATGAATGGATTTACCGGGAATTATTAGGGATATCTTTATAAGCCGAGGCATACGATTAGTTCACATATGGGGTTAGTAATGTCTTTAGCAAAACATAACGGTTTAGATGTTGAGGCATACGCAAGGTTGTTGAGACAGAAAGATGATATAGCAAACTTTATGTTTAGGTTTACTGTTTCAATTGATATTGGTGTTTGGTAGTAACTATCCTAAGAATGTGAACATATGGCCTATGCCTGAATCAGTAGTATTAGGGAACAAAACACTTTTTATAAGTAAGTATTTTAATCTCTAGACTGATGGAAGTAAATACAAGGATGAGTCTGGTATACTGAAGGATGGATTCATTAGGTTACTTAATGTTATTACATCAAACGATGTTATTGAATATAACTTTGGAAAAGTTGATAAGTCTATCCTGTTACAGGGAATCCATGTTGTTATTCTTTCGGAAGGCGATGCGGTATTGTTGTTTGTGAAAATTCTGATTTGGCAGTTTTCGAGTTCTTAAACGATTCTGTTATGTTATGTGCAGTTGCAATATGGTGTAGATGAGTCATACAAGTTGAATATTTATTCGAAAGGGAATCCAATTTATGCATATATTGAGGTTAGTGTTAATGCTTGTGAGTATTTAACTCTCTGTATATAAGTTTTTTAATTGGATGAATCTTTATGCAGGCAGCGACGATTTATGGAGCTCTACATGCCCTGCAGGTTACTCGTTATGTTATGCACTTTTAGATTATTATTATTATTATTATTATTATTATTATTATTATTATTATTATTTTTTTATTTTTTTTTTTATGTATCAAGGTCTGGAAAGGTTTTAATGGTGTTGATTTGTTAATTCTTTTGATGATAATATGACAGACATTCAGTCAGTTGTGCCATTTTAACCTGTCAAAAAGAGTGTTTTGGGAATATGGAAAGATATTGCATCTATGGATGAGGTCCTCGAACGGATTGTATTGATATCAAAGATAGACTTAAGGTGGTGATTGGCGATGGGGAGAAGACGAGTTTCTGGAATGATAGGTGGATCGGTACAAATTCGCTTCGTGAAAGATTTCCTTCTCTATTCACTCAAGTGGTTGATAAAGCGGCTACTATTAAGGATAATTATTCTTGGGGTCCTTTGGGAATTAAGTGGGGTTGGGAGTGGAAAGGAGGCTGCTTAAGAACAAGTTTAATGCAGGAGTTCGAGGTGCTGTGTGCGGTTCTTCAGCAGGTTAATATTAGTCGAAAAGAGGACGTTTGGACCTGGGAAAACAGCGACATCTTATCATTTTCTACAAAGCATTTGCGGTGGGACATTATGGTGGCTTCTGTTGAGATCGAAGCGCTGCAGCCTTTTATGTGGATTTCCTGGGCGCCTATGAAGAATAACGTGTTCCTATGGAGGGCATTCATGGGCCATGTTGCTGCAAAGGTGGAACTACAAAAGAGAGGCATTGCGGCTGACAATATAGTCTGTGATCGATGTGGGTGCTGCGCGCAAGACGTAAACCACGTTTGTGGGCTGTTTGTTTGCCAAAAGCATTTGGTGGCAAATCTTTGTGTGGTTGAGGATTCCATGGTCACCAGATTTGGTTTCTTTAGAAGATGTTTTCGCCAACTTAAAGGAGAGCCCCGGTTCAAGTAGATGGTAGAAAATCGTGTACTCGGTTGCTATCGCTACGGTATATAGAATTTGGACGGTGAGGAATCTCAAGGTGTTCGAAAGGAAATTTGTTTCTGTGACCCATTCGGTGGACTCCATTAAAGAAGATGGGCGAATTTTGATGTCTTTAACAACGTAATATTGATATCATGTTCAGCATCATTATCTAATTAGTCTTACGATTTTAAGTGTTCAAAGTAACAAAAGTACTTTTCTGATTCTTAGTCAACGAAATTTTGTTTTGTACACTTTAAAATGCTAGAGCCAACTTTTAGCTAAAATTGTATTATAGGTAATAGCTCAACTAGCAGATATAGAAACCAACACTTACGTCAGTCATGTATGTTTAAAATGTGTAGTTATATAATACCACAGTTTTTCCTGCAACTGAAAGTGCTAGCTGGAGCACCATTGATCTCAAGGTTAGTATTTATAATCCAAAGTCTTTTAGCAAAATGAAGATTTACATCAGTTTGTTTGAATTTTATTGCAGTTAAAGACAAATGGGCTAAAGTTGGCAGCATGTAAATATAAAGGAATCTTAGTGTTGTTACAACCAATATGATAAAAGATGGTTTATATAAAGAGAGTTTGCTGGCAATATCTCTTCATATAGAGTTATATATGTATATAATAACCTTTAGATAATGATAAAATTCTATTAAAGTGTAATTAAATATAATAATATAACATTTGGTTATACAGAGAACAAATCTTTCAATTACTTGTCTTTATAACTTACATAATTTCACTTTCATTGTTTCACATGTGTGCTTGCTTTGTTCATTTAATTTCTAACTTTTGGTGAATCAGGTAGTGAAGCAACTATTGCGAATAACGGAACGTAATTGAATAGGAAGCTGCTTATCGGGCTTGTTACAGCTATGTTGGTGATGGTAACCCCTGAATCATTTTATTAAATAAATAAGATTACTTTTGAAAATTATATGTTGGACTCACACCCCTAGACCCTGCACAATCGGAAGCCTGCTGTTATTGAAATGATATAATTTTGTTCTAATCACTAGACCCGTTGTGAGCTGTATGGATATTACTCTCTCTTTTTACAAATTCTAAGTTTTTTGACTAATGAATACATCTGCTTAATGGAAGGCAGTGTGCATCCATCAAAAATTGTTGATTTGATTTATAAAATGGATTGTGATGAAAATTCCTTTGGTGACACGATTGGGGGTTGGCACTAAGTTCACGCGCAGGCGGCTCGCGTTCATGTTCAAAACTGTTAAAAACATGATATCAACTCAAATATTCTTTTATTATAAACTCAAAGACTACTAATAACAAATCACAAAAACAAGATCAAACTAACAGAGCAAAATCTCTAAACAAACTCTCAGTCTAAACCTCTACTCAAATCCACCAGGATTACAACAACGAAACCAGAAACAAGATGTTACTGGATTACAAACCCTAGACCTGAATACATGAGAGACTGACAACGAGTAATAAGAGAGAAATATGAAAAATGAGAGCTAAACTCGTACACATTAATCAAGAGCTCCTTATATAGCTGCTAATTAGGTCTGGACAGAAAGCACAACCGAACGAATAAGGACCGTTGGATTATGAGAGAAAACACACAATGATAAGATCTGAGCCTTTGATACATATGCAGGGATTGCCAGCGTGTAAAGTAATCCAAGCCTGAATCCAAGCCTGTCCACTTGTACGTGTAAACAACTAATGGGCTTTAACGTATGGGCCACTTAATTCAGGCGTTGATACATATGGGCTTCAACTCTGGGCCTTCATCTGGACTTCAACAGGCAGCTCCACAATTCTCCTTATAAATTTTATTACCCAACCCTATTGAACCGGTCCTTAAATTTTCTCCTTTAATTTTTATTTCAGCAGCAGCTTCACATCAGGTTAAGTTTCTGTAATGTAACTTCTGTTACGTCCACGAAACTTATGTACGCACTCACAACATGATTGATCTTGTCAAAAGTTGAACCAAATAGTGGTTGTAATAAAATTATAGCATCGCCAGCATTCAATGCGTTATCTAACTCATGACGTACAAGAAGTTGTTTAGTTGTGAACAGACACATAATTGCCTCATAGCAAAGAAAATGATTAACACTAGATATGCAAGATCGGCATGTTGGGTAACATGTACGAACAAGCTCGGGTTGAAACGGGTCAGAATCTCCTACGCCTTGAGGTCTTGAGTTGAGATACTAATTGTTTTTTTAAAGGAAATTGTAATTGTAATTAATGCATCGGTTATGCAGTGTCATTACGGTAGTAGTATAGAACTTTGAATAAATGTTGTAGGACATTGTATACATAATTGAAGTTTATACTTTACAAATATGCAAATGCGCTACCATTATACAAAAATATGTAAGAATTAAATGGTAAAATGGTAATTTTCTATTGGCAACAAGTGGCGTACGTCACTATCAACACACGTGCCTGAAAGAGATCACTGCTCCAGTCGTCAATTCCATGTAAACACAAAAGGTTGACGCATGGCTTAGTTTGCTCTGTTTATCCCATGCACTTTCGGTGATTATGGCCTTCCGACGGACATTCCTTCCCATACCAACTCGGGTTTAAGGGCATGACAATATTGAGCCACCTAGATTTTAAAATATATGCCCGCGGCAACGCGCGGGTATTCCCACTATAAACTATAAAGTTAGCAACATGCTGGACTACAATTGTTAGGATCTGAAAACCCATGTCATACATCACCCTTGATCGAGACGAAACCAAACAAAGCAGATCTAAACCAAACACACATGAAAGAACATATAAAAAACTGATCTGAAATATATGGAAGATATAGAACAGAATATTTCATTAATCAACACGGATTAATCTCCATACATACATTCATTCATACCCGGCTGTCCATACCAACAGATGGTGTGAACACCCTGAACATTCATTCACTCTCTCTAAAAAGTGTTACAGTTAAGAGTTAAATGACAAATATTACAAAATCACCTATTTACACTATCAGACTCATATCCACGCTTGGGCCCATATCCACGCCTGACCTACAGGCGTGGATGTCTATCCATTCCTTCCAACACTTAGCCAAATAATAGAAGTGCATACCAACACTTACATGCATTGGTCACTGCACCAACAGACTCCTCCTTAACTGTTGATCTCAATTCTGGTCAAACATTAATAATCATCAGTCACCAAGCTACACCAACAGACTCCTCCTTGACTAATGATATCAAGTTTTTAATCTCCGAAAAGACTTGATCTTCTGCCATGTACTATGATCTTCATCCTGCTATCACTGAGACACTTTGTAGATCAGCTTTGTATGGTCGCTTTGTGAAAAAAACATTGAATCCAACACTGAAAATCGTAGTTCTCCCCCATAGCATTTACCCCTCCGTACTAAGCTTACGCTTTCAGACTTAACCGATATATGACAGAGAATTTGAAACTCCAATGAACAGCTCCAAAAGAATCAGCTCCCACAAGTCTTGATATTCGTCTTTTCCCAACGGTGTTTCTGGTCTTGTCTCGTATCTTCATGACTCAATCCTGCATCTTCACGACTCCACCTTGTATCTTCGGGAATCCACTGAGAACCCGAAGACTTCATATCTGATCCCCCCTCAATGTAAGCACTTCCAGATTAGTTTGAAACTCCAACTTTGTCACACCCCGACCAAGGGCATTTATATGTATATGTGTCCAAAGTTCCCATATGTTGTGTCGATTTCCTAACAATATTTATGTGCCAAGGTCTCCAAATATCCTGTTTTACCATCCAACTTCTGAGTCACTTAATGGGCTAAGTAATCGTGTTGTCCAAGTCACGAGTATTATCTTAAGCTACATAGTCATAACTTTGCTAAATAGTTTGTTAAAATGTTCCAAGTCCATAATTGATGTGATTCTCTTAGTTGAATTAATGGCCCGTATAAGTTATATTTCCATCTTTTTTCTTATGCTTATAAGTTACCATATCGAGTCTTTTAGATTTGATTATTATATACCTAAGCTAAGTCCATTGTTCGAGTTAATCGAATTAACCAAGCAGGGCCAGGTTCGTTATGCTCGTTTATCCCACATGTGATATGGGCAAACTATTTATAATTTAATTCATATGGATTAACTGAATGGTCAGGTTTGTGTGTTATACCTTTCTGCGTGAACATGACTCTCCGATTGACCGTGTTTGACCACCCACGTTGCTAGAACCCTATAAGACACTACCGGCTCGCACTATCCCCTACCACAACTTTCCTTTAAGAGGTGAAGTGTTCAAATCCTGCAAAGTATATGTATATGAGTATTTATAACTATGTTAGCCTATTGTTCAAAAAAATGTAAGGGTTAGTAATAGTGTTGTTATGAGCTAATCACTAATGACATGTTATCATGTGGTATCATGATGTTTTGCTTAGGGCTGGCATGTCGTGTCAGACACGACCTGTTAAAACATGAACACGATAAGACATGAACATGAAACATGTAAACACGAACACGACACGATAACTTATTGTGTCAATTTTTCCAAATACGAACACGAAACTATTTATAACATGTTAACACAATAAGATAAGAACTTGTTTATAAACATTAACCCTAAAAATGTATCCACGAACCAACGAATGAAAGACTGAGTGGCGTCGGAGTTGAGAAGGAGGACGGGTGACGAAGAACAGGTGATGGGTGACAACGGACGGGAACGGTAGACGGGTAACGAGGACAGTGGAGTCGAGAAGGAAGATAAGGGATGACTAAGCGATGTATATGTTCGTACTCTGTGATTTGAAAATTGAAAATTATGGTTCCTTGATCTTTAATCCGCATATGTATAAATCATACCCACACCCCTTATATAACTTTTTTAAATAAAATTATTAAGTGTCTTAACGGGTGCTTAACATGTTAACAGGCCTTTTACCTGTTTAGACATGAAACCTGTCAAGGCCTTATCGTGTCGACCTGTTTAAGACACAAAACCTGTTAAGGTCAAAAACGAAACTTGTTAAGGTCGTGTAGGTTCGTGTCGTGTTATCGTGTTCGTGTCCAAATTGCCAGCCCTAGTTTTGCTGATACAAAGTCCTAAAGGTGTGATTAATTATATGATGTGAATCCGAATTGTTGTGTTTAGGGTGGAAGGGGCATATAGCTAGCAACCCATAGGTACCCACACTAATAGTCCGCTACTCCACTAGTCAATAGGACTATGTCACCTCATTTAAATACCTTACTCGCTCCAGTGGCACGATTTGCAAAACTTACCCACACCCTCAACTCATCCCAAGATAGGAATCAGTCCACCGAAGAAGGCAAAGTAGTGAGTCTTACCCGCATCACTGCGATTTAGACGCCTCCTCCACCTTATAACCATATTGAACAAGCTAATAACAAAATTAGCAACAAGCATTATTGTGGTAAACCATATCAAAGTGTGGTTCACATTTACATATTTTTTCGATCTTTACTACCTTATCTCATCTACACAATCAAATGATTTAAAACTTAGTTTTTACAATTTTATTCATATAAATAATAAATCATCTTCAACTTTCTTAATTGAAGTCTAAAACAAAAATAAAAATAAACAAACTAACTTTACAAAATCAACCCTAACATATCCAACTATTCATATATCGGTTCTAAAACAGGTCTCCACATAGGAGAACTACACACATGTTGACTTGTTAAACTCTCTTGTAAATCTCCCAAAATATTATCATTACCATTATCGTTACCATTACCATTACCGTTACTGTTTTCAACCGTAGCACCACCGCTCTTCCCCTCAGGCAAAACCTTCGAATTACGACGTCTTTTCACCAGCTTCACCTTATTAACACTTGCTCGTAACATTTCCAACTCCGGTTCAGTAACAAATGAGTTTAACCTACTAACCGGAATCAAATAATATAACTTCCCATTACTCAACATGTCATCTGCCCCCAATGCAGACAACCTAAAACTCGACCGAAGATCATCAACTATAGGAGATACTAGGTATCCTGGCTGTTCAAAAAGCATGATCTCAGCAGCCGTTATTGGAACCTTAAAGTGTCTTAGGTTTCCTTGACCATCGATTAGTTTTGCTGATTGGTTGTTTGGTTTGAAACATGAAGTGAAATTTCCCATTTGTTTGGAGTAGAGAATAATAATAATATTGTGAATAACTGAATATTATTGTTATTGATATTGTTGTTGTTTATGATAATTTGGTTGATGAATGGGTTTATAAAGTATTTATATGTGGTGTTGTGGAGTGTGAAGTGGGGTGTAGACTAGTGAAAGATTGACTGATTAAGCGTGGTTGACTTGTGGATATTATTATTATTATTATCTATAATACATTATAAAGGAGGAGTGATGTACCATATTGGAATTTTGACATGGGTACAATTTTTAAAGCAACAAGTATAAGAGAATAAAGCTTATTTCATAAGGGTATTATAGGGATATTGGGGACAATTAAGACACTTAGAGGGTTAGTAGAGTAATTTTATCTTTTGTTTTTAGTAAAAAGCTAAAATATCATTCCTATAGTACCCCTAACTCCCTTCACCTTCCCCCTTAGGCCATATGAAGAGCTCTCCTAATCAATTATTCATTGATTGTGTTTTATTTATATTAATTATTCATAACAAATTCTATTCCATTCCATGAAGAAACTTCCATTGATAGTAATGGAAGGGATGTATGTAAGTTCTTGCCCTTATCTCTTTACCATTCACCTTCTATCTTTCTCTAATCATTTTCTATCAAGCTCAATGCACATGTTCTGTTCATTGTTATCTCTTTACTTATCTCTTTTCTATTCACATTCTACCTTTGTAGATAAGGTATTGTTATCGATTTTTGTTTCAATGTTACTTAGTGTTGATTGTCGCATCTTCGTTTAGTAGAGACGCTAATGCTTCTAGCAGTATATGATGATCAGCGCGCACCGGAGGGACCCCAGTAGTCCAGGTTTCTTCTCTCGGTTCTAATTTTGTATGACAATTGTTAATCTATAAACTACATGTTGATTATTACATTGTGTTACTTGTCGATTCGAATTGGTTGAAAACCACTCCAAGTTTATCTTTAATGCATACCTTTAATAATTTTGTTATTTTTACAGAGTTTAGTTGTTTAAAATGAGTGCAATAAAGACAGTTTCAGTTGTTACAAATGTGATCAAGACTCTTTGCTGATCTTATGGTGCTTTTTGGAGCTATAGCTAGCTGCCAGATTCAATGTATGATATCAATCTTCCAGTTTAATCCTTAAACTCTTAAACATATAGTCCAATATTAATGATTTTAACTATTTTTATATACCTTTTATTCATCTAAATATAATTACTTAATGTTAAGTTACTTTTTTATTTATTTTTTATAGCTATTTTTTTGCATGTTTATGGATATGTAAAATTTTTAGGTAGCTAAGATTTTATCTTTTTGGTAGGTTTGATTCTTTGAAAGGTCTTCATAGTATTGTAACTTAAATACAGAATGCTTCATTATTTTATTAAGTGGTTTTTAATTTTTAAAATAAAATTTATCAACTTTTATTTCCATTAAGTATTCATTAAGCATCATTCTTAAGTTAACACAGATCTCACCTTAAAACTTTTTCTCTTTCTGATTAAACAACATTCATTCTCCCCAACTTCCCAATTCAATTTGAAGATAGAAGTAGGTGGTATAGTGTCACCAGAGAAACAAAACACAGACTCCGCTACGACGTCGTCTTACACTTACTGGGTCAGAGAAGCTAAAAAAGCTTCAACAATTTGTTATCTCTTGAAATGTATATTAATATTAATTAATTTTTAGTTACATAGATTTTTTAAAACTTTTTTCTACATATGGATATACATGTATCTCTTCTCTATTATTTATTTGTTATTATTACCTTATTATATATATATATATATATATATATATATATAAGTACCAAGCATGTCCAATAAGGTATTTTCAACATAATTTTAAGATGAGAGTTGAATAGACTCTTCACAAATGTCTATTTTTTGGTTATTTCCTTCCCTTTTTGCCCCTTGTGTACAACATATCATGCTTATTGTATATGTGTGTAATACACACTTAATATCATTTTCAACATGTAACCCCCCATTTATAGAGAATTAGATGACCACATTAACTTTGTGAGACGCCTCATTATTATAAACCACTTCATAGTCCTCCATTATTACCCACCAACTAATCAATAAGTTATGATTTGCACATGAATGGATAACTTAAAATATAATTCTCTTATCTATTATGTTATCTTATTAAGTACCAAAGCAACATGTACAATTGAATCAACCTTAATTCATAAGGGTATAATAAGAATATTTGTCACAATTAAGATGCTTTTAAGGGCATGATAGTAATTTGATCATGGTTTTATAGTTAAACATAAAAACTTCTTCCATACTTGCCATTATGTCACCAAAATTGTTCTCTTCGTTTTCTTCTCAAGGCCCTTCATCGTCTTTAAATTAAATGGTTTCTCAATTCAATCGCATTCACTACTATTGAATGTCATTCTCCTTCAATTGCCCTACCTATTTATTGTGCCTCCTCTTCATAGAC
Organism: Ambrosia trifida; assembly: GCA_028751855.1. NCBI lineage: Eukaryota > Viridiplantae > Streptophyta > Magnoliopsida > Asterales > Asteraceae > Ambrosia > Ambrosia trifida. The sequence continues at coordinate 34,132,008 of CM054127.1, forward strand.
TCTCAACTAAAAGCATAATGTTCTTTGATCAAATTACGATTGTTCTTTTTCCTAAACACTAATTTTTCATTCATGTCTTTTAATTTTTCAGTGCATTTGAAGATGAATTTGTTACTCAATGGCTTCCATTCCTCTTCTATGTGCCTGCTTTCTTCCTCATGCCTCATGTTTACTTAACAGGTAACCAAGTCTTTGTGATTTAATGTTGATGTACATTCTAATATTTCTATCAGGTATTGATGTTTTACAAGGAACTATTTTAGTTGTGTCTACAGTTTTTTTATGCTTATTGTTGTTTTTTTTTTTTTTTTGCCATGCTTCTACAACATGTTGTGTCTACTATTTTTGTTCCTATTGTTGTATTTTGCTATGCTTCTACAACATTTGCTTATAGTTTGTTAACAGAAAAAAATATGGATTTTTTTGTTCAATTTTGTAAACAAAAGGAGTTATATGTAAATTTACCATGATGCGCATTCTTTACACTACAAAGGAGTTATAGGCATCTTATTAAAAAATTTAGCCAGTGCGTATTCTTTGTCGTTGGGTCTTATTTAAACCCCGCAGCAACGCGCGGGTAAACCCACTAGTTGTGTTAAATAAATAACGCGTTGGATGATTGATACACATTCCCTACACTCAGTTTACTTGTTCGTGGGCCTTTGCGTAATCAATGGGCTCAAAACTATTTATTGTTTTGTTTTATTTTGTTTTTTAGTGGAATTAGAATATGAGAAATAAACTTTCTAGAACTTGATTGAATATGTAGTTTTTTTTAATAGTTTCTAATATTTTCGATAATAGAAAAGGGAATTGGATTTTAATAACCTAAGCTATTTGAAATTGGTCATTGACACCCCCAACTAAAAAATTGGCTACATATAACCTAAACTATTAACTTATTGGAATCTAACACCCAATTGACTAACGTCATTAGTGGGTTGCTGAAGTGGCGTGCTGATGTGTCAATCCACGTCAGCAACTGGTGCCACGTGGATTGACACACCATAATGCCATGTCATCAACTGGTCACACGCCAGTAACCCACTAACGGTGTCAGTTAATTGGGTATTAGATTTCAATAAGTTAATAGTTCATGTTATATGTGGCCAATTTTTTAGTTGAGGTGTCAATGGCCAATTTCAAATAGTTTAGGTTATTAGAATCCAATTCCCCTAATAGAAATTACAATAGAATAGTAGATAAACGAGCAACAAGCTATGTTGTAACTTCTTTTGAATGGAAAACTAATCCTACTAATTAAAAACATAGTAAAATTTAAATTTATTGAAAAAGTTATGTGGTGAAAGATGTGAAATTTTTATTAAAGTTTATTGATATTCGAGGAAACTTTATAATTTATGATTGATAGTTTTCTAAGGTGTCATAACTTTTTGGTCTACGTTTTTGTTTATATGGAGGTATTTTTAATGGGTCGGGTCTCTAAAATGCCTTTTGTCGGATCAAGTTGGGTCATCAAAATAACACGCTTCAAATTATTTGACTTATATTGGTTTTGAATTTTGATGGCGATTTAGTTGTAACGTAAGTTTGAAGGTGATTTCAATATAAATATATTCATATCAACTAAAGTTATCATTTAACAAATAGTGACCGCAAAATAACATTTCCTGAATACATAATATTATACTCCCTGTTTTATACTATGTATTATATATGACGTAGGTTGAAGAGTGACATGAATACTCCCTCAGTCCCTCTGATTAGTTCAGAGGGGAAGTGCCTTTTTTTCTCGAATTTTTTTACATAATGTAGGATATTTGTATCTGTGTTACTCTAATAATATTTGTATTTGTGTTACTATTTTGCTCACAAAACTGTGTGTGGGTACACTAATGATAGGGGCTTACTAAAACCATGCCGTGTGGTGTGGCCTAGTACCAAGGATCATCATTTGTGTAATAGAGACTATTTGCCAAGTGCCCAAGTATAGTTTGAATTTAAGTTTATATATATATGTATATAACAATTATCATTGTGTATTCAAGTATCATTATTTATCATACTGTGTGAATCCAAGTTATATACATTTGTATACATATACATATTTATAAATCTATTGCACAAGCTTGTGTGTACACAAGTATTTTGCACTCTTGAGTCCTTGTGATTCCAATTTCCAAGTTTATAACTCTTTTATTGCCCAAAGACCTTATGATCCATGGACCATGGGCCCCTAACCAAATACAGTTAGTCCGTGGGCTTAAGATGGAGTTTTGATCCATGATTTTTCTTTCGTTTGTTTTTAGCATCGTTGAGGATGTGGACATGTGGTAGTAGGTAGCACTCATTTTTTGACCGTGTTTATTGAATTAAGTTTTTATGTGATTCTTGCAATCCTTAACTGAAAATTAGTTTTCTAGTTAGCTTTCCCTAGTATAATATGTAATAAAAAAAATATCTATATACTTAATTATTAATATATTTGTTAATTAATTAATAATAGCATGAAGGACATGTTCAACCAACACACATTTGTTGAGTAGTCACTCGAGTTTGTTAATCTCTTAGTTGCTTATATAAAATGCTTAAATAAAGAAACAACCAACAATGGAAAACTAGTATTTCGTTTAAGGGGGTGTTTGGGATTTGATTATTCAAAACAAATTATGCGTTTTGGAAAAGCAGAGGTGGAGCTGCTTATAGATTATTGCGTTTTGGTAGCCTAGAAAACCGATTATCTGTCTTTTCAAAACGCAATCCAAACACTAAAAGTTGATTATCTGCGTTTTCAAAACGCAATAATCTAAAAATCAGATACAAAACACAATCCCAAACACTCTCTAAGTAGATTTAAATAAAATGTAAAATAAACCTAATCATGTTTCTTCCTGAAGGTAACAAATTTAATGCGTATGTGTGTTTGTGTACTTGATTCATATTGGAAAAAATATTGAAATTAAGATGTTACACCCGTCAAGAGTTTGATTTTTGTAAAAAAAAAAAAAAAATTAGTGTAATTTAAGCTGTTGAAAAATAAATCTAATGTATACTATTAAATGTTGTATGTTAATATAATAGAAAGAATTTTCATTAATAAAGGGGCAAATTTTACATTAATGAATTTTTATTAATAAATGGGCAAATTTTACATTAATGATTTTTCATTAATAAATGGGCAAATTTTACATTAATGATTTTTTTTTTTTGGAAATGTAATTAAAGCCAACTTGTCAAAAGGAATGTTCATGTCGGTTCTATGCAGTATGCACCGCTCTCTTTGTGATTGGGGAGATGATTTTGTTGTCCATTTATTTACGGCCTGTTTAGTCGCCCAGGAGGTGTGGTCGGCTATCGGTCATTGGTGTCGACTTAGCCCTATAATAGCTTTTGATGTTACTGATTTGCTGCAAACCTTTAAAGGTGCAGAAGGAGGGAAATGGGGAAAGACCATCGTTCACGGCATTATCATGGTTTCTTGTTGGTGTATTTGGCGAGCAAGGAACGAGAGCGTGTTTCAAGATAAGAAGGCCTCATGTAGAATTGTGATTGCTAATATTAAACGGTTGGATTTCTTTTGTTGTAAACATTGGTCCAAGTTTAAGGATTTATCTTGGGGAAACTGGTTAAAGCTGCCATTGTATATGTTGTAATGTGCCGGTAGTCCTTGCTTTGAGGCTGCGTCGGTTTGCTTGTGAATGAAGTTAAAGTTTCAAATAATATTGGTTTCTGCGAGGGCAAATGCCAAATGTTATGCATATTCTTAAAAGTAAAAAGCGATAAAAAGTTAATTTTAAATAAAATCTTAAAAGTATATATAGTTGTACTGAAAACAAAATATTTGGAGTCATAAATTAGGTGCGTAAATTTTCGATACGAAACAGAAATATGATAGGAACATAATACAAAATTTGTATTTTTAGATTTTAGCCTGAATAAGTTCAGATTAATTCCACGTCAAAATGTCGAATCCATGAACACAATTAGCTGTACAGGCTATGCTTATTCCATATAGTTATTACTGTTTTTGTTTTTTACATTGTATTATAATTAGATATTTTACACCACATCTTAAATTAGAAAAGAAATTAACATTAACTTTTATCATTTAAACACAATCATTCAATACAAAATTCTATTTTTAGTTATAAATTTATAACCATAGAGTATAAAAACCAATAACAATAAAAATCAGGTTAAATGAGCCGCGTTTGTGTCTATCAATGAACACTAGTATCGTATCGAAACTCATACATATAAGTGGGTGAGCAGAAAACCAAAAAAACCAAACCGAAACCGAAAAAAAACCGATTTAAACGAACCGTAAGTAACCGAATCACACAAAAAAAAAGAAAAAAAGAAAAACCGAACCGAAAAAACAAACCGAAATTAGCGGTTCGGGTTCGGTTTTGTATTACAAAAGAAATTTCTTAATAAGGACTTTGGAAAAACATATAAATCGTTTAGAACGTTCGGTTAATGTATGGAAATCATTTAAAATGTTTGATTTATGTGAACAATATTAATTTAATAGGTTAATTATCTATACATATAATAAACCAAAGCCATTTTGATTACATGTCATAATATTATGCAATCTCTCTTTTGAGAGATGCCACATAGGATGTGATGTGGCAACTCTGGACCAATTAAAAAAAAGGAATAAATATGGTTTAAATATTATTTAACATAATCTATTAAATACCTAATCTACTAAATTTAAATATTAAAACTTTATTATTTTCTCTCCCATTTTCCTCTCATAACTTTTAAACTTTAAAATCTTTCATATACAAGATTTTTTAGAGAAAAAAATTACACCAAATTAACGAGCGTTTTATTATCTTTCCAACAAGTATCATAGTGCTATATAAAAAACGGAGAAAAAAACGACTATTTTTTGTAACCCGACAGGTATTGTGTCAGGTTTGGAATTCGTTTAAAAAAAATTGTGGGTTTGGTTCGGGCCTGGGATTAGGTGATACCCGACCCAATTACCTTTTTTTATATAAGAATATGATAACTTATGACAGAGATTTGTTTAAAATAATAATAATAATAATAATATTCATTAATCATATATTGGCAAGTCATTAATTATGTTGTCATATTAGATATTTTATTATGTCATATTAGATATTTCAACCCGGGGCGCTCTCCAACAGGTAATTGCTATATAGATGTCATTTTTATACTTTAGGGGGTGTTTGGGATTGAGTTGAAAAATGACTTATTGACTTATTAGCTTTTTGGAAAAGCCAATAAGTCAATAAGTCATTTGGAAAAACACCAAATCCTGGCTTTTCAAAATGACTTATTAATTTATTGGCTTTTTCAAAAAGTTAATAAGTCAATAAATTGTTTCTAAACTCAATCCCAAACATGCTCTTAGATATTTCTAATTTTATTCATTTTACTTAGATTTCTCAACCCGGGACGCTCCCGGGGTATAAGCTAGTATTAATATAAATATAAACATACAAGAAAGATTCTAAACCTTTAGATTATAAGTTCTATTTTTAAATTTTATGAAATTATATTTACTTAAATTTTATGAAATTATGTTTTAAAAACCGAAAAGACCGAACAACTGAACCATTATTAAAAAACGAAATTGAATGGTCTTTAAAAAACTAAAAACCGAACACTTCAATTACGATTATAGTTTTACCCAAAAAAACCGAATCGAACCAGACCGTACACATCTCTACATATAACATGACGTGCTCGCCTCAAGTCAGGTCCGTAAACACAACCCGTTTAATACCCTACTTAAAATAATGAGTAACTCATGATAATAAAACAGATCAGCGCATCAGTCTGACCTGTCATCTTCATGACAGTGCAATCAAAACCGATTTAAAACCTAATCACATATAAACAACAAACAGCAACCAGTTGCCGAAACAACTCCACACTTCAATTGAATAATAATAATAATAATAATAATAATAATAATAATAATAATAATGTTTCTGTTCGATTGGTTTTACGGCATATTAGCATCCCTCGGTTTATGGCAGAAAGAAGCCAAGATCTTGTTCCTCGGCCTCGATAACGCCGGCAAAACCACTCTGCTTCACATGCTTAAAGACGAGGTCTCTTTCGATCTAACCTAATTAATTATTATTATTATTATTATTATTATTATTATTATTAATTTCGTTTTTTATAACAAATATTATTGCCGATTTGAACAGAGATTAGTTCAGCATCAACCGACGCAACATCCGACGTCTGAAGAGTTGAGTATCGGCAAAATTAAGTTTAAAGCGTTTGATTTAGGTGGTCATCAGATTGCTCGTAGAGTCTGGAAGGATTATTATGCTAAGGTATATTATTATTATTATTATTATTATTATTATTATTATTATTATTATTACTATTACTATTACTATTACTATTACTATTATTATTATTATTATTATTATTGTTATTCTTATTACTATTATTATTATTATTATTATTACTATTACTATTATTACTATTACTATTATTATTATTATTATTATTATTATTATTATTATTATTATTATTATTATTATTATTATTATTGTTTTCTGTCAGTTTTATGCCATTTGTGGGATCTACTGGGTATGGTTGTTGTTGTTGTTGTTGTTTTCTGTCAGTTTTATTAATCTACTGACTGTTAATAGGCTTGTTTGATTAAACTTGAATTTTTGCTTATTATGTATTAATGTGTGTTCTACTGCCCCAAACTAGGTAGTTTTTGGTTTTAAAAAGCGTGTGACGATCTGATGCGATTTGATCCCAAAAGCTGATGCGTGGTGAGCGTCATCAGATGTCAAGGCGTTGATTGATAAATAATACGAAAATGTTGTTTATTGTATTGTTTATAGATGATATTTAAACTTGTTAACTTTGACACTAAAATATAGGATATTCTCATCATTTGTAGTTAGATTTGTTCAATTTATAGTTTGATTTGTTGAAAGACTCAAACTGATTGCTCTATCGGTGGTCAGATTTGATGGAATCGCATTGTGCGATGCGGTCTCACCACCGAATCATGTGATGCGCGCATTATGTGATTCTGAAGCATGCATTTTATTATTTTAAAACCAAGCTAGTTAAGATTTCATCTTCTTGTTATGACACATTAACGATGTTATAGTCGGGCTTTGGAGCCGTGCAAGTCGGTTCTAATCATTCCTGATTCTTACCTAGATCTGCAACACAAAGGAAACGTATTAGAAGGGGTCAGAGACCGTCTCTTTATCACCCTTCGACGGTTAAGTCAGTTTTATAACAAGTGTATATATGTATAAATAATATTTAGAGAGGGTAAATAGTGAGGGAGAAGTAGTGGGGACAGGCTTCCCATTAGCAAGCGAGCAAGGCACTTAAAATGAGGGCTTTTTAAAATAAGCCGTAGAGTAAAAAATAATATTTTTAGAGGTTTTAGACATAGTTATCAAAGGCGCTAGGCGCATAGCCTCGCCTCGGGCCTAGGCGAGAGGTACAAAAAAGCGAGGGCCTGAGATAAAAAAAAGCGAACAAAGAAAATAAAGTAAAAATATATTAAAATAATACTATTTTTCATCTAGTTAGTACCAAAAGTTTTAAAATATTGATGTATTAGTGCATAGAAGTAGTTTTCCTTAGATAAAAGTAGAAATTTGGCTGGAATCTAGCCATAGTTTAACGAATTTGGTTGGAAACTCTCCGGAATTTGGAAATCTAGTTGAAATCTGCGCCTAGACCATCACTTGGAGAATTAAAGCGCAATTTCCTCGACTCAAAGCACAAATGCATCGCCTCGCCTAAAAAATGGGCCTAGGCGCAAGAGGCGATGGCTTTTAACAACTATGGTTTTAGAGATGTTTTAGCCTGAATGTGGCCTGACTTTGCGCCTCGGTGCCTAAAAGCGCACTGCGCGCCTCATCAGTCGCAGCTCACTTATTGTGTCTAGGTGCACGCCTCATGCGCTTTTGACAACATAGGTGTAGACCATGTTATCAAATGTTATTCTTTGTATTGTGATAGCATAGTTTCTGTACAGACTCATCCTATTAATCAATAATCTTTTTTTTTTTTGAACGTTCCTATTAATCAATAATCTGATTCCACAATCTGATCGATCACTAACTTCTTTAGAAATCTTTGTTATAACTTTTACGTGCTTATTGTGTTCTGATACAACAGTAAGTTTGTGTTGAGGGTGTTTGTTCAAACTGGTAATTTTAAAAGCACCGAGCAGATAAATAGTTTGGATAAGCAAATAACAAACTCTATATTTAAAAGTCTAAAACATAACATTAAATATGATACTGTTTTGCAATTTCTTATAAGTTGATCTACTTACAGGTTGATGCTGTAGTTTATTTGGTCGATGCCTATGACAAGGAACGGTTTGCAGAGTCAAAAAAGGAATTGGATGGACTTCTCTCTGATGAAAGTCTAGCTGCAGTCCCATTTCTTATCTTGGGGAACAAGATTGACATACCATATGCTGCTTCAGAGGACGAGTTGCGTTTCCATCTGGGTCTGACCGGTGTGACAACCGGCAAAGGAAAAGTCAACCTACAAGATTCAAGCGTCCGTCCATTGGAGGTATTTATGTGTAGTATTGTGCGCAAAATGGGTTACGGTGATGGATTCAAATGGGTTTCACAATACATCAAATAGGTTACAAGAGTTTGTCAGACATTATTATAAGCTCTTTATTTTCAAGAAACACAAAAACAATATCTTGAAGAAATGAAATAATAAGAATTAAAAAAAAGAACATTTTGATTTTGATTATGTTTTGTTTGGTGTGCTTTCATATGCATTTGTGTGGAAGAAATTGGTTAAGTTTTTATTATTATTAGAATTCACTTGATAGCTAGCTGCAAACACTGTTATTGTTACTCAATATTACCTTTTTCCATATCTCAAGTGAGTGAGTGACAGTTTATGTTGCTTTTCATGATTTTATTAAGTCTATTACTTTATGCAAATTATCTTATAATAACAAGAGGCAAATAAGCCCAGTTAGGGACTTGTCATTGGATATATGTACTCTTGAATATACTTCTAGCTTCCAACTGGCTGAGTGGCTGTTTGGAAGGTGGGATAACCGGTCAAAACGTGCGAGCATGTGCTTATTTAGTTTTATCACTTGTTGGCATATTTGGAAGGCTCGCAATGAGTTTATTTTCAAAGCTACAGGTTGGAAATTTTGTCGGATGTTAAATCGTATGGTTTTTTGTTGGTATAAACATAGGCATAAGTATAGTGATTGTGATTGGGACTCTTGGTGTAGATTTGCGTTGATGTAAGGTTTTCTGGCAGCTCGATCTCCTCCTTGGAGACGAGTTTTTAGCTTGTTGAATGAAGTTTAATTTCAAAAAAAAAAAAGGTGCTTATTTAGTTTATTGAATCATTTGTGTGATAAATATGATTGCACTATACATGTTATTGCATTAATGATAAATAGAAGTGTCAGTGGCTTTTTCGCCCTAAAATATTCTTAGGGGGATAAAGTGCAAAATTAACAATAACAAAATTAAGATTCATTTACTTGAATATTTAGAAGAAATTGACACCAAATTGATAATGTATCAAAACTTTTGCGTGCAAGATTCAACGTTTTTTGTTATCTATTTTCCCGTTTGACAGATAGACCCGTCGTAGCACCTCTATTTTCCCCGTTTGATAGGTTTGTAGCAACGCGCATTTTCTAGATCGACTTGGTTATTCTTTTCTATGTTTTATATTGAAGCTCGCGGGACGATTACCACTCGTAACATACTAGTTTCACTGTTTGAGACAATTGTTTGGAAACTTTCCGCCACCTTATAAGACCTTTTCCGCTCCTTGTAAAATAGATTAGTAAACACATACTTCCAGAGGTTGGTCACCAAGCCACACATTGCACCAAAAAAGGGTATGTCATATACTAAGTGGGGGTGTGCATGGGTCGGTTTGGTTCGGTTTTTACCATTAACTATAACCATAACCGCTATTTCGGTTATGGGATTTCCTTAACTATAACCATAACCAAACTTCAGTTATGGTTAATCGGTTATGAATTCGGTTATGGTTATTTCGGTTATTAACCACAAACTTCAACTAAAACTAACTTTCGACTAAAGTTTAAAAATTAAAATTGTGTGGGTCTACAAAATAAAAAATGGAACCTACGATGGTGGACTTAGCTTAAGCCTTTTTTTATAAGACTAACAAGATTACATTTTTTTTTGTTAAACTACCAATGGGGGATTCTTGTTAATAAGATATATCAAGACAATAAACTTACCTAAGCCTAAGTTTAATTCTTTATTAAAATAAGAGAAATTGGATTTTAACACTCTGAACTATTGACAATTGACCGCTGGCACACTGAACTACAAAATTGACCAACACCGCACTGTACTTTTAACTTATTGGCCTGTATCACTCTCAGACTAACCATGGTTAATTTTTGTTGACGTGACATGGTGACGTGTCCATTTTTGCTGACGTGGCAGTGTCCATGTGTCACACCACGACAACGGCGGAAACACGTGGCGCGACGGTTCAAAAGCATAAAGTCAAGGTTATTGCTAAACACAAGTAATTTAAGAAAATGGGTCATTTATTATGACGTCAAATCTGTTTCAAACATTACACAAAAGTAAATTGTTTTTGAATTAATCATAGAGGTTTCTCATATATATCCCAAATGCCTTGGGAAATAAAAGTGAAACCCCGCAAAAGTTCGACGTTGCATTGGAGATTCTCCGACCCAGCTCGCCTGATCCTTCATCATCTAGTTACCTGAAAGATATGTTTAAAAAGTTTCGTCAATATAAATATATTGGTGAGTTCACAGGTTTTCAGTTTCTAAAACTTGAATACTTGGGAATACCATGTTATGACATTATATAGGAGTTGCAAATTCCTATAAATCTACTTGAGACTATAATCAAACCAAGACGTATATAAATAAAACGCCCCGCTCCAAGTCGTTGCTCGGTTTCCCACGACTTAAGTTCAGAATATTTGCACCCCAGGCATAACCTAATGCATAATCGACGCTATCGATTAGGGGTGGGCCTTGTCAGGCACCAATAGTACTATCCGAATATTCCTCCGGTTTCAATTTCCGAATAAATGATTATAGAGGCGAGGACTCAACCCCGAGTGGCGGTCACACCTCAAGTAATAAACCCGTCAAACATTTCCCTAACATATCTTTCCCCCGAAAACGTAAAAATAGTTTAAAATGGGGCCGTGAAACTCACCTGAAACTGCGTCTGGCTCAAAAGGTAGATAGCAAGTGGGTGGTCTCGCACCTACAAACGTCCTAGACGTATAAGTCACTATTCCTATAGTGCATGTGCCTTGGCAAGTTGTACACCCAACTCCCGACCACAAGTTGTTCCAAATCCCGTTTAATTAAGCGCGTATCCTAGGTTTTGTTGGCGTTACATTACCCTTGGTGTTACAAGTTATATATTACTCTTGCTAATATTTCCATAACTTGTATCTTATTATCATCGACTCGACTTCACTTAACATATAATTATTTTCCCATTTAAATAATTATACTTAAGATCGCATCGCTCGATATAATATATATTTCAATGCTCTACCCGACTCACTTTGCCACACATTTGTTTTCCCATTTAAACAAATATGCTAAGATCTTGTCGTTCGATTGTATATTCTTAACACCCGATTCAACTCACCATACCGTATATTTATTTTCCCATTCAAATAAATATACTAGGATCTCGTTGGTACGGCATACATATATATATATATCTTTGTCTTCTCGTCGCGGCTTTCCTTCCCACATATCTACTTTCCCATTAAGTAGATATACTAGAATTTTGCCGAGACGAGCGTACATATATATAAATGTGTAATTTTTCTTGTTAAGTATATACGTTTGTTTTACGTCTTATTTGTTTTTGTCATGTGTTTCTCCCACGAATAATCCTCTTAACACTTAGGAAAGTGTTTATTAGTTTTCACCCAATGTATATATATATTTTACTTCTTAAAATATATATTTTTCTTATCTTGCCGCAATGGCATTTTTCTCATGATTTGTCCGTGTACGGTTCGTTAACGCGTCTTAGTTCAATATCTTAACTCGATTAGTTAATTTTTCCAAGTTTTTCCCAACATGTATTTTATAGAAATATTATCCATATTTCTTCCTATTTTCACATGTTACTTGGATGGTTTAAAATACTTAGGTATTTTTAACCCAACTTGTCAACTTAACTACAAAAATGTTTCCAACACTTTTATATTCCCATTTATATAAAAGCATTCATTTTTGTATAAGTTTCCCAAGTTTGTTTAATATTTTTATAAAATCTCTATTTTATAAAAATCCTTATGTTAAAACCCTTTAGATTTTTATAACTTTCAAAAATACACTTTTATACAAAATACCCAAGTATTTCTACTAGTATTTACAACAATCATCCTTAGACTTTATTACTTACATTTTTGACACCAAACTTTCCATACTTGTATTTTTGGACTAATAGTTTCTAAAATATCCATTTTAGTCCTCTAACTTTCAAAGTTACAACTTTAGTCCCTTAACTTACAAAAGTTGCATTTTTCCACTCTAACTTCCAAAGTTAACATTTTTCACTCAAAATAGTAAACTTTGAAGATTCAACTTTTTATTGGTAAGTTATTTTTGTATCAAAACACTTATGTTAGTCTTATATTCCATATGGAAGACTAATTATATGTGTGTTTTATGTATTTGTCCATTTTATCAAAATATCATTCATCTAAGTAAGCTAACTTAGTTTTTCCATTTTCTTCATTTATGAACTTCTAACATGTTTTACCACCTATTATAACTTAGATGATCATAATAAGATGATTTAAAGTTACTTTTATCATATTCAAGTTCATTCCACAATTTTAACCAAAACATCATCCTACTTAGTCTTACATGTAAACTTTCTATATTTTCAAGACTAATACATCCTCATCAACAAATCCATGGTTTATTTTCATATCTTTAATCTTCCATTTTACACATGAGAACCTATTAAAGATTATGTTCAAAACCACTTTTAAACCCTTCATGTACAACTTGCTACTAGGAACACATACATGAATAATAACAATCAAAAACAAGATTAAGAATGCTTACTACTAGCACAAGGCTAGGGAAGACAAAAACCTTGGATTTGAGAGGGGTTTAGTGTGTTCTTCCAAGTGGTTTAGCTCCAAGCTCTTGAAACACACAATAGGGGTTTGGATGATGGATGATTTTAAGTGATTTGGAGATGTAAAAACTTGAAAGAAAGGTGTGTGTGGGAGGATGGAAACTCACGGCCAAGAAAGGAAGAAGAAAGAAGTGTTTTGCTTTGTTATTCAATCTCCTAACACATGTTATTTATACCCTTATCACATGTAATCTTCCATGGATCTTGTAATTATTACCAAAGCTTCAAGAGATTTATGAAGTACCTAAAATGATCTTGGATGGGTATGGGAGGGGTGGTGTGGCCGTGGGTTTTTGAAGGGACAAGAGAGGAGTTGTGATCTTTCCAATATCTTTGATAATTATGCCTAATTCTTACACTTGGATTTTATATAAGATCTCCCACCCATGCATGCACATTTAGACTATGATTGGCTAGCCTTGTCTTGGATTTTCTTGGCCTCTTGGCCGAAAATTTGATCAAGGGGGACAAGACTTGAGCCACTTTTGTACTAGTGTCCACTTACACACTTTTGTCCTTATGTAAAGCATGCTTTATGTTAGGATCATAGATTATTATTACCACACACACATGTGCATAATTATGGCCTCTTAGGCCGGCCCCCATGTGGTTTAAGTGGGGTCCACAACTTCAAATAAATACCCATTGTTTGTTATGTTTAATCCCCCGTCGTTCGGGTGTCGTTCGGGTATTTTTCGAGTTTTAATCACGCGTTATCCGGACATTAAAAATACCTTTAATAACCCTTAAATATAGTCTATTTTAAGTGTTGATTGGTTATTTAGGCCTTTGCCGAGTGAAATTATGAGTTATACGCGTATCGGGTGCGGTACGCGCATTTTATTCGTTACCGGGAGATTTGTACAAGACGTTTTCATTTATGGTTTTGGAGTTCCAAAACTCATTATATCTTATGAAAATACCCTTTATTTTATATCCTGGGTATCCGGGATCCGTTTCGTTTATTTAATTATTACCGGGTAATTGCCAACGTCCATACCGGATAGCTTATTCGCACATGATCCAATCATGCTTTACCATTAAACGTATGCATTCCTATGCACTATTTGGAAATTGCTATCTCCTAAGGCCTTGATAATTAAATCACACATAATCATGGTTGCAGAACTCGCTAGGCGCTACCAACTCGGCAGACTGGGGAGTTGCGAGTACTCGGCCTAGTCGGGCGAGTACTCGGGGGTCGAATCGGCCTATGCGGGGAGTACTCGGAATATTCGGCCAACTCGGCTATACTCGGTGACCCACCTTGTAGCGAGTATTCGGCGAGTAATCGGTCAACTCGGACGACTTTTGCAACTATGCACATAATTGCATTTAATTACGTTAATCATATATTAATTAACTTGTACGGAATTACCTTATTTTTGCCGGTTGTTACACCATGCCACGTCAGCTTATTCCCATGCCACGTCAGCAAAAAATTAACCATGGTTAGTCTGAGGGTTATACAGGCCAATAAGTTGAAAGTACAGTGCGGTGTTGTTCAATTTTGTAGTTCAGTGCGTCAGCGGCCAATTGTCAATAGTTTAGGGTGTTAAAATCCAATTTCCCTTAAAATAAAGGTCACATACATCAAGATTGTTTTGTTATAAGCATACTTTTATCTTAGTAGAAATAAATGTACATAGTTAGTGTAAAACATAAACTTATTACATAGGCTTAAAACTACAAGTTCGGTTCGGTTTTGGTTATATCGGTTAACCAAAGTTTCCTAACCATGACCATAACCGCTCGGTCGGTTAAAGAAATTTCATAACCGTAACCATTGGTTATGTCGGTTATCGGTTAAAATCGGTTTGATTATGTCGGTTTTGGTTTGGTTATTGATTATGGCGGTTAATTTTGCTCACCCCTAATACTAAGTACAACGCTTTTTTGCTACCATATCAACTGCAGTACCCAACTTCAATACCAACGTTATTACCAGTGTTTTGAAAACCGGGCCGGACCGGTGTCCGGGGCCTGAACCGGTCCGGTTCGGGTGTTTGGACCGCCCTGCAACTGAACCGCTGAACCGGCCGGTCGGACCGGAAAATAAGGGGTCGAACTGTTCTTTTTTTATTATTTTATTATTTTTTGGGTTTCGATACATGTTTGACCCGGTTCGTTGGACCGGTCGAACCGGTGAACCGCCTGGGGGCCCGGTTCGACGTTCGGTTCGGTTCTGAAAACCTTGGTTATCACTATGGAATATGGTGCCATACCCTTTTCAATAAATTCAGTAATTAAATTAAAGAGGTTTTCTAATTAAGAAACATAAATAATACTTATCTTAAAAAAAAAGAAACAAATATATTCCGATTAATCAGTATTAGTTATTTAAGTTAAGTAAATCTTCCATTAAACTATTGTAATAAAACATGGTAGCTTAAAACCTATAAGGGGTGTCCTTTTTAACCTGTAACCAATAATCGAACCCGACCTGAGGAAATCCGAACCAAGAAACATGCAAACCTGAAGTACCTGAACCCGACATACGGTTACACCCGAACCCGAAGTACCTTAATCGTTTCGGCGTTTGGATATTTATTAGATGATTCGGGTTTACCCGAAAAATCCAAAATATTTAATAACCAATTCATAATTCTTCCTATTCATAGATTGATATGCATTACCATAATAACTAGCATAGACTTCCATATTATCGATGCCATCCCTTATAAATATTATATGATATTATTATAAATTGCGACCTACTCCAAATTAATCACATTCTAATCTTGCAATCGATCATCAGCAGCTTTGTTCGAATATTTCAATCCAGTTTTTCTTAAGAAGTTTCAAATACAGGTTTGATCTTTTACTCTTTAGCTGTTTATAAACTGTTTATCAATAGTCATTGGTTGAAATATAAGTGTTCATTGTGCTTCTTTATTTACTATTATCAACTTCATTAAAGTTTTCAAAAGTTTAGATCAATTTTTAAGTTGTAGATTGACTTACCCGAGAAACATCTACCTTAAACCCGACGAGAAAGCCAACCCGTAAAACCCAACCCGAATGAACCCGAGAAACATCATCCCATAACTTATATGTAGGGCTGACAATTTAGATACGAACACGATAACCTGACACGAACCTACACGATTTTAACAGGTTTCGTGTTTGACCTTAACAGGTTTTGTGTCTATAACAGGTCGACACGTTAAGACCTGTTTATTTTCGTGTCGTGTTCGTGTTTACCTGTTTCGTGTTCGTGTCTTATTGTGTACGTGTCTTAACAGGTCTTATTGCGTCTTATCATGTTTCTTATCATGTCTTGTCGTGTTAACTTATTTTACTAGGTGTTCCTTATCGTGTCTTGTTGTGTCTTATCGTGTTAACCTGTTATACACAGGTTCGTGTTCGTGTTTGAAAAAAATGACACGATTAGATTTCGTGTCGTGTTCGTATTTACAAGTTTCGTGTTCGTGTCTTAACAGGTTCGTGTCTTAACATGTTCGTGTAACCTGTTATGCCAGCCCTACTTATATGGTTCGGTTTTCGGGTACACTATTTAACAAATACGTAATGAATATAATGAATTTTTATGTGTTTAAAGGAATAACAAAATTGTACGATTATGTTCTAATTAATACTTGTAACCCAAGTAAACATAATCGTACGATTATGTTCCTACGGCAAGATTATAAAATTGTACGTAATGAATATTATGAACTTATCACATCCTACCACGTACATACATCAACCCAAGATTATAAAATTGTACGTAATGAATATAATGTATTTTTATGTGTTTAAAAAGAAAAAAAATCCTTTCTAATTATCAATAGAATTTACCAAGAATAATAATTATCATTAATATTCTTATTAGGTTAATAAAACTTGATGATTATTTTCCAAATCTTGGAACTAAATTTGTCATTGCAGATTCTGCCTTACAATCACCATAAGATGATCACATCGCGACGATTATTTTTCTTGATTCTATTGGTAAGTTGCTGTTATCATGTAATGTTGTTCATGTTCAGTGGCGAAGGTTTGTAGAGGCGGGGAGGGGCGGCCGGCCCCCCCGGATTTTCGCGCAGAAGTTCCAATTATATAGTATCCGTATAGAAAATTTTGAAAATATAGGGTTTCGACCCCCCGAAACTGGTTTTCGACCCCCCGAAACCAGTGACTTCCGAACCCCCGGTGACTTCCGACCCCCCGAACCTTCGGGTCAAGCTTCGCCACTGTTCATGTTCTTGTTATTTATGTTGTCAAGTAATTAAATACTCTTATTTATATAAATAAAATTTGCAGTCACTAATATTGGGGCTACTGATCATCTCCTTATTGATCCCATTTTGGGTTGCAAATTTCAAAGATGAAAAGGAAGTGGTTTTGATGACTAATAAAAAACATCAAGAAATATGGTCAGTCATACAAAAGGCCACAACTACATTGCTTCCAATGAACTCTTCGGCAACCAACTTAGCAAAAATTGTATTTGCATCACTTGATAAAACCGATGTCACACTCTCTCATATCCAATCTAAGGTTTGCTTATCTTTTCCATTTACATAAGTCTAATGCTTACTATCTTAGATAATGGGCTTGAATAATTTTTAGATTAGTCGCTTTTCTTTAACACGTTGAACTTTTTTTTTATTCAAAAAACGAATTATGGGTTAGTTTTGGGTGTGAATTTATGACATGACACGAACTTAGCATGAAATTCCTAAGTTTGAGATTATTATAAACAAATTTGGGTCAGTTTGGAGTGGGATCCGGAACCCATTTGGCTAAACGGGCTGGGTTTGTGCTAACATGTCGGGTTCATGGCCCGACCCATTCGTTCATTTATTCTCCTAATTTTATGTCATAGATCAAATTGGTTTGGGCATTTTATGTCAAAATCTAAAACTTAGAAGAGAAACTGACTTAAAATTTTATAAATAACATGTAATTGTTTTATATACGTTTATATTGTTTTTGTTATAACAATGTAAACTTAGGGTAATAATATGCAATTTTTTTTTGGATCAAACGGGTCCCGTTCTTATCAACTTGTGTCGTGTTCAGATTGATGTCTAACATGGTTTTCCGGTTTAAGGTTCAATTTTTGGGTTCGTGACAAGTTGAACCCGCCAACCCAGCCTGTTTAACACCCTTTGGCTTACTCCGTTTCGACTTTAAATTTGTGAAAGTTAGAATATGTGAACTTTATCTACGTTTAGATCGATATAAATTTTTATTAAAAATCAAGTTGTATTTAGATTTAAAAAAAAAAAATTCTCACGTAGCTATAATGACATTATTACAACTTGAAATATAAACAAAACATATTATTTTGTCTTACTGTGTTTATATATTATTAAAATAGCAAATAAACACTACTAAAATTGTTAAGCTAGGGAACATGAAAGTTATCTAGTTGAAAAATAAATACATTAAATTGAACTTAGACATTTTTTTAATCATATTAAAACAACCCATTTAGATATAACACTTTACCTATATGACATTTCGGCCCATTTGCATATAAATGGGTCGAATTGACTACTTGACACATCTTTATTCTCAAGAAAAACTCACTAACATGTAAACTTGGATTCTTTTGATCAAAGGTGGCTCCTATATTATTTCAAGCATTGCTAACAATCCCTCAAGTGTCTCAAATTTCGTATATCAGAAAAGATGGCTTATTCTTTGCATTATACTCGCAAGCGGACCGACAAATCTTTGCGGTCTATTCGAATACTACATTTTCTAAACACCCAAGTGCCAAAATCAGTTATCCAATGTACACTCAGCGTGTTGATCGCGACACAGGGAAGTTATATGGAGAAGTTGTTGTGTTTCCTACTTTGGCTAATGAAACATGGTTACAACAAGCATTGAACACTACAAATGGTTTGGCTCTATTAGGGAACTCATGGACTAGTGACAAAAAACCACTTGTCTTGAACATAGCCCGAGTGGATAATGTTGGAGTGGTCTCGGTCGGATGTGACCTCAAATGGTTGGTAAATGTGTTTTCAGGCATCAAAACGTTTGGTGGTGGTTTGTATTTGGCTACACAAGATGGGAACGTTGTAAGTGATGGGATCCCAAACACGCGTATTGTTCTTGAAGAAAACGCAACGATTTCTTTCCAGATTTTGGAGGCTAATGGAGGCCGAATCACATTGCGACTTAACTATGAAACGCCAAAAACTTATGTTATCGACGTTTCGGGCACAAAATATGTCTTGTACCCGTCCTCACTTGACATCAATGGCATGCAAATGGTATGATTAATGTTTTTTTAAACAACTTTCATTCGTTTTATTTATAGCTTTAATTGCATAGATAAAAAGTAGCACACATTGATGTGAGTTTATATGGCAAAACTCTATAACCCTAAATACGATGTTAAATTTAGAAATACTTATTACATTCTAAGACTATCCGTTTTGGCTGGGGTGAGCAACGGCGCGACCAAATGTCATTTTCTCCCGTTAACGCACGCGGCCACCATTTCATGTGCTCGCACCGAATCTGTTCGCATGGAGCTGTTATGGCTGGGGGTGAGCACCGAGCTGAAACCTCGCTCGCGCCGGGGTCGCTCGCGGCTAACAACGGACAGTCTAAGTATATATTATTTTCTCTTTGAATTTCGAATTTCCAATATTTTATCTAAATTCAAATATGCCATTACAAACATACTTTAACAACATTTTCACATAAGTATATTCAATAGATATCAGTTTCTAATAACCAAATTTATATACAGTGGCGGATCTAAAAATGGATTTTAGTAGTAACGTTTTTCATTTTAGTAGCAACGTTTTCCAAATTTCGTAAAAAAAACCAAATTTTCCACTAATTTTCCACTACGTGCGTGAAGTTTAGGAGCAACGCGACACCTAGTTATTAACTAGGTCCGCCCTTGTTTATATAGACCATAAAATATCAAAAGTTGTAAATCAAATACAAAAATATATTCTGTATAAAAGCTAGGATTTTATTTTTTCTGTTGAAAATTAAATAATGAAGGATGTAACTTGTACTTAGTTATCTTCTTAACATTAACATGGCATTTTTTTTTCAGGTGTATATGTTGGCATTACCATATGATGAAGTACAAAGCAAGATCCATCAGAATCTTGTTATCGTGTCGGTGCTTTCGTCGCTAGCGATTGTCACGGTCATTATTTTCATAGTGTTAACGATTATATCAGCAAGAAAAGAAAAGTGTTTAACAACTGCTCTTGTCAAACAAATGGAAAAAACACAACAATTAGAGAGAAAAAGCAAGAACCAAAGTGTCGCATTTGAAACTGCAAGCCATAACATTCGTGCTTCGTTAGCAGCAATTAGCGAATCGGTAGAGATGTCGATCAATGAGAATCATCAAGGTACTTCGGAGTTGGCCACAAACTTAAGAATAATTCAATCATCTACAAAATATCTTCAAGGTAAGTATTATTATGACCCCTTTTTTATCATTTTTTGGGCCAATTCAAATGACACAAGAGTATATTGATTTGGGTAAAAGAAGATTGTAAATGGATTCATTTGAGACAAATTAAATCATAGACGGGTCACACTCAATGTGTCGTTCATCAAATAACGGGTTAACTCAGGTTACATAACGCGTAATTTAAAAAGAATGTATTGATTTTCAATTCGGTTAAAAAACAATATGTGCGTTCATTTGGGACAACTTAAATTATATAACGTGTCACACTCAATAGGGTCATTCTTCAAAGAACGGGTTGATTTAGGTAAAAACAAAATAACTTTTTGCAAAAGGGCTCATTCGGATAAACGCATATTACATGTATTTCTTTCATAAAAATGTAGTGATTTTTAGTAGAAAAACTATAGATGCGTTCATTTGGGACACCTTACATTATACAAAGGGCCACTTCTTTTTGAAAATTGGTTTATTTAGATCAACTCAAATTACACAACGAGTAAAATATTTAATTTTTTTTAATGGCCATCGAAACTAATGCCCAACTATCTGGAGATGTCCGCCCCTTGGGTGAAAGCTCTCCATACGCTCGGGTTTACCAATAGCGCTGGGTAGCCTAAGCCCACAAGTTCCCATGAAATGACCATGAAATTGTTGCAGGTCTATTAACCTCTATTCTAGATGCAAGTAAAATCGAAGCAGGGAAGATGGAGCTAGAAGAAAAACCGTTTGACTTGGTCAAAGTGCTAAAGGGTGTAGTTGACTTATTCTATCCGGTTGGTTTAAAGAAGGGAGTTGATGTAATATTAGACCTACATGATGATCTGTTGACCAAATATTCACAAGTCAAAGGCGACGAACATAGGCTTAAACAAATACTATCAAACTTATTAAGCAATGCAATCAAGTTCACGCCAGAAGGTCATGTATCTCTCCATGTTCGGGCTCGTGCCCGAGCCATGAACACCAACTTGAGCTCGATAGCTGCTTCGGATCACGGTCGATATCAAAGATGGCGATCGTGTTTGTTTGGTAGAAATAATGACAAGTGTGGTGACATTGAAGCAGGTAATGAAGTTGAACGTGATCGTAACTGCATGGAGTTTGTGTTTGAAGTTAATGACACTGGAAAGGGTATTGCAAAAGAGAAACGAGCTTCCATTTTTGAAAATTATGTTCAGGTTAAGGAAACTGAACATGAATATGAAGGAACTGGATTAGGGCTCGCTATTGTTCGATCTCTGGTAATGTTTTGTCTCGTGTCACGTTTATGGATGCTAAATGGGTCGTGTTCGTAGCTTAATAATAAAACTAATCTGAAAATCATGTGACACACATGAACCTGAACACGGTACTTGTATACATAGGTTGACATAAACACGGTCTGGTTAACCAAAAATAATATTATTTACTATTTTTTTTACATATTAATACTTAAAAATTCTAAGTTGCATATATATCATATATATTAGTTTTTAGAAGTAAATAAATTTCAACTTTATCATATTATTTTTTAATCTTGACTTAAAAATACCTTAATAGTTTAAGTTATTATATGAAACAAAAGAGGATTAAAATGGTCAACCTGTGAACGGAAACCCATTAGGTTGACATGAACATGACCTATTTAGCTAAACATGATTGTGTTATTGTGTTAGGTTCATGTCGTGTTATAAATTCACACCCCTAATTTTATCTTTATATAGTTTTTAGTGCCAAAAAGATTTAAATTTTAAGACATTTATGCAGGTACAATTGATGGGTGGAGAGATAAGCATAATAGACAAAGAAGCTGGAGAAAGGGGGACATGTTTCAGGTTCCATACTGTGTTTAAGGTTATAAGATCCGATCTACATGGCATTAGTGATGAAGAAAAGGTCAACATGTCCTCAAGGTCAAACACTGGGTCAAACTCCCCCTTATGTAGTCCCAAACGAAAAGATCACAGCTCAAGTACAGTTGTGCAAGCCCATGGATTGGATGCGAAGCAACTCCCACAGTCGGATGTCATCATACCAATGCCGCTTCATGGGTCTCAGTTAGACTCGTTGCTCGATCTTTTACCACATTTTAGCGATAAATTACCATGCACGCCTCCACACAGTAACTCACAGACGCCCGTAAGACAAGTGGAAGTACAAGAAATCACTAGGGTTTTAGAAAACGGGAGCCTACTAAGAGGGAAGAAAATTCTGCTGGTAGAAGATAACGCTATACAACAGATGACTGCCACGAGGATCTTTTGGAAGAATGGTGTGATATTCGACACGTGTTCGAATGGGAAAGAAGCGTTGACTTTTGTCTCGAAAGGGTTGATTGATCAAAAAAATCTTGGAGCTTCACATATTCTACCATATGACTATATCTTAATGGATTACAAGGTAACATTTTATGTTTTTTAAGTGCAACATCCTACATTAAAATTAAAAATTTCAAAAAAAAAAAGTGTTTAGGGTCAACCCAACTCTACCAGTTTACTAAAAAGGGGCTTGTTTTGACACGACACTATTGACCCGTTACATAACTTTGTATTTTGTTTAACGGTTTTGTAATATATGGATGTATTAGATATGATCGAGCTTATGGTTTTGTAGATGCCCGTGATGGATGGCTGTGAAGCAACGAAGCGAATAAGACTAATGGAGAAAGATTTTGGTGTTCACACCCCCATCATAGGGGTTACTGCTCACGTAGAAGGCGTAGATTTAAGCAAGTTCGTAAAGGGAGTTGATACTCATGTTTTCAAACCACTAAACGAGGACAAGTTGTTGAAAGTGATTGAAGATCTTCATAGCAGATATTAAACAAGAACATGATATTAATTAGTAGTTTGTAGTCTTGTTTGGTTAGCTACTCTCTAATCTTTGTTTGGTTACATATAGCTTAGTTACTCTCTATTCTTTGTTTGGTTACATCAAGATTTTCACCTATTTTTGGACCTTGCTTCATTAATACATATTTTAGTGTTTATTATAATATTATTTCTTCCTAATTTATAAAGTATTTCCCGTTCATGAGAAACACAGATCGGGTCACAGTCGTAGTCAGAGCCCCTGCATCAATAAAGGCCAAAATTCGTCTGGAGCAAATTTGAACTTGTTTCCTTGATGAAGAGCATCAATGACATACTGCATACATACATATATACAACTTAATTTGAGTTTCAAATGCCATGTAATATACATGACCGCGATTGAAAAAAAAAAAAAAAAAAAAAAACCTTGCCTGATCATTCAAGTTGAAAAGAAAGACAAGTTAGATTGCCCTTGTTTTATAGATTGATAATAGTGTTGTTATCAAGGGTTTAAACAAGTGTTGACCCTCTGATGTTGCCTTAAAAGAAGCCTCATGTTACCACATTACCTTTGTCCTCTTCTTTGGGGCTCACCACCACAACTGCAATGTTTGAGCAGTCAATATGTATCACATTTCAAAACAACATAGTTTTATGTAATGTACACATGATGTATTCAGGCTGACCCCATTCTGTTCATATATCATGGTTGGATCATTTTTGTCGATCCGAAAAACACGCTTGTTCATCCTCATTCGAATCATGGACGAGAACCAGGTGACGATACGAATTATTTTGGTAACTCGCTTCGCGATACGGGAAACAGTCGACCGATATCATCATTAGCTCATCAATCGAGTCGGGAGGTAACGTGAACACGCCGGATGCGACTTGGGTTGGTATGTTTGGTGGGGAGTAGTGTTGTGGATATTGGGTTGGAAACAATTGGAACGAATATAGTTGGGCTTGAAACATAAGGTTTTGAACTTTGGCTTAGAAAAGGTTGGGTTTAAAACGACTGGTTTGAAAAAGGTTGCAGTATTTGTGGTTCGTCTTGACGAAACCTATTCAGTTCGCCTAGATTAGACGCAACCTTCATTCTAAACCTTCGCCTCATAGTCTTCTATTTTTTCGTATCTTGAAATGTATTATGATTGTTGTTATAGTATATTTTGATTGTGGATGGTAGTAGATATTGGTTTAAAATGAAGAAGTATATATAGTGTTAAACGTTTTTTTTTTTTAATTTTAAACGGTCATATGATCGTTAGCCAACGGCTATAATCGTGATATCACGTTCATGATGTGCTTTATGAGCTGTGATGTTTTGGGCCATCACGAAACACCCAGGGCGGTATTTACGATGGTCATGGTCAGCCCATCACAAACCGTCACGTGCACTCTAACTATTATATCGGAATCTTCAGTCTCCCATGAGCCCATCAACTGCACCTCTGCTAGCCCAAAAACTCAATCTACAAGCCTCCTTCATTAGCCCATAATTCCTTCTAATGTCTTAGCCCAATACCTACAAAAACACTTGTGCAAATAATAAATAAAAAACCATATCTATAATACATTATAAAGGAGGAGTGATGTACAAGATTGTAATTTTGACATGGGTACAAATTTTGTAGCTACATATACAACTTAATAAAGCTTATTTGATAGGGGTAAATTAGTCATCTAGGTGTAAATTAAGACACTTACAAGGCTATTAGTGTAATTTTAGATTTTGTTTTTAGTTAACATGTAAAATGTTATTCCTTTAGTACCCTCCACCTTCACTTTAGGTTGTTCTTCTTATTAACTCATAGGGTTTAACTCATCACATTCAACTTCCCTCAATTGATGACTTCAATTCAATTCCTCTAAATTGATGACCTCCAATTGAATGCCCTTCGTTTTGTCTTCCCCATTTCAGTCCAATCAATCATCTTATAGTTTTTTGGTGTGGCCACGATGAGATAAACCGAATTTTTTATTTCCATCGGAAGCAGAGCTTCATTCAAAACTACGGAGTGCATGCATTTCCCTAATTTCAGGTTTGTTATTGTTTTGGCTTTCAAATAATTAATAAATGCGTTTGATTCATATCAAGGTTGTTCAACTTAATTATGATTTGTTGTGTATTTGATCCAGGTTTTTTTTTTTTTTTTTGTGATTGTTGAATTAGAGGACTTGATGCGTTTTCTGTTAATCTGTTAATCGTGTTTGAAATTGTTTCTTTTTTTTTCTAATTAATTTGGTTGGGCATAATTACCCTTCATTCACAAATACAACAAAATCAGCTGTTCCTTCTTCTTTGCTTTTATTTTATTTTATTTATTATTATTGCTTCTTCTTAAAACAGATACACTAGATGTATGTATATATAACCAATGGAAAAGAAATGACGTCGAAAAAATCAAGTTAAGTGGGCGACAAGACTGAATTTAATAAACGAACGATCAAGGAAACAACTTACACAAAACTTTTTCACGGAGATCAATGATGCTACCGATACAAGAAATGTATGTTCCATAAAAATGTTTTTTCTAAGGTTTATTAGTTTTTATTTTCTTGGTTTTTTAATATTTGTTAATGGTTATTAACAATTGGGCAACTTCAAGAGTTCTCTATTTTCACTTTATATTCTCCCATTTAATTAACTTTTACTTCTCACCACCACCCACTATAAACCCTTTGGCTTTCTTGTAAGTTATAACTATTCCTTTGTTGTAATTGTTAATAAAGTGCCATTCGACAAACACAAAGCTTTCTCTATTTTTCACTTTATATTCTCCCATTTAATTAACATTTACTTCTCTCTAGAACATTAACACCACCACCCACTATAAACCCTTTGGCTTTCTTGTAAGTTATAACTATTCCTTTGTTGTAGTTGTTAATAAAGTGCAATTCGACAAACACAAAGCTTTTTGACGGAGACCAATGATGCTACCAATACAAGAAATGTATGTTCTATAACATTGTTTTTTTCTAAGCTTTATTAGTTTTTATTTTCTTGTTTTTCTAATATTTGTTAATGATTATTAACAATGGAGCAACTTCAAGAGTTCTCTATTTTTCACTTTATATTCTCCCATTTAATTAACCTTTACTTCTCTGTAGAACATTAACACCACCACCCACTATAAACCCTTTGGCTTTCTTGTAAGTTATAACTAATCCTTTGTTGTAATTGTTAATATAGTGCAATTCGACAAACACAAAGCTTTTTCACGGAGACCAATGATGCTACCGATACAAGAAATGTATGTTCCATAACATTGTTTTTTTCTAAGGTTTATTAGTTTTTATTTTCTTGTTTTTTTTTTAATATTTGTTGTGGGGTTAGAAGACGGGATTCCAATTTGCTTGCAAATCCGTATACACTGCAATTTGGGTTGTTGTTGTGTCCCTTTTCATGGAGTTGCTAGGTTTTTCTACCCGGAAATGGCTGCCTGCACATGGTCTTGGGACGGTCTTGTTGACACTTGCTGGCCGTGAGGCGTGTTTCACAATACATATCTTGCATGTCAGCATGTCATTCATGTATGAAGTTTTACTTATCCAAGTTATCTGTATATGTAGATATTCATAAACTTTGTCTTAAGTGTTATGATTCATGCCACCTGTCCATTTGTCTCGCATGAGTGGATTAAAGTAAAGATAGGAGGCTATGAAGTTTCTGGAACTGTAGAGGTCTGTGACTTGTTCTTTTACGGTTGTATTTGAAGTGAGCATTAAACAATTCAACAATATTATACAAGATAAAATTTGCATGTACTGTATAACTAATATTTATCAACATGATGCGTTCTGATGCTGTTTACCCTTATTTGTATGTTCAGCATGTTAGGTGGTGGTCACCTACAGTTATACGAGGTGAAGATCGTGAGGCCATTCTTATTTCAAACCACAAGTTTACTATGAATGTAGTGAGAAATTTGCTTAATTCGATTTCAATTCAATTTCAATTTCTTCAGTGGTGCTTAACTCCCTCATTTTATAATGTGTTCGTTTGATTCTAAGAGTAACAATAATTTGTTTGTATTGAAGATGTGCCATTATATATTTATATGTTTATATGATTTTTTTTAGTATTTTGAATTTAAATTGACTTAGGTTTTGGTTCTAATTATCACATTTGGATGTCATGCAGGATGCTAGAATTGCCATACAACCTGTCATTTGGGAAGCTCTCTTTAAGATGCTTTTTTTATGATTATTTTGAAGATTCCAAACATTTTAGTACAAAACTTTTGCTTAAGCACACGATCCTCATGTAGATCCAACTGCTACTGTATCCTTGAAAGCACTACGTTATTTCATATGCATTTTGTTAATATCAACATACAGACTTTTAGTTGTTAAATTTACTACATTATTTTTGTGGTTTCTCATCCCAAATTAATCATTCCATCACTTGCTTCTTCAAATTTTTTGTAACAAATCGTTATCTATCGGTAAATTTATGTACCCGCGGCAACGCGCGGGCATTGCCACTAGTAAAAAGTAATAAAAATTGAACAAATGATTTTATCTTTTCAACAATTTGTTTTTTCACACAAACCGGTGGTATTCATCGGATGCAAAGGCTTTGTGGGTTTGGTTTATATCAATTTGTATTTCTAATATGTTTGATGTTCAATTAGTGGCCGGATGTGAAGGCTTTAAGTTTTTTGTGGTATAATAGTCGATGTAAGGGTAATGATGTTAAATGGGAGGGGCGGCGTTCTTTTGATTTTGACGTTATGTAAGTGTTGTTTCGTTTGCCTATCTCTGCCTTGAAGATAGGCCGGTGTTGTTTAATGAAAGTTGCCTTCAAAAAAAATTAGTGGCCGGATATCTAACACAAAGAAAGAAGGTGGGAAAAGTCAAAGAGTGGATATGGGTAATTTCCATTAGATGTTAAATTTGTTGGATCAAACCTAATTCGGTTTGGTTCGAGATAATTAAAAACAAGCTCATGATTATTAAAGCAAAAGGAGATAAAGCTTGTTTGTTTAATCAATATTTTATTTAATGTTAATTTTTTTAATTTATCGAGGTTTGTTTAACTATTTAAATTGAGTTAGCATTAATATAATCTATTAATCTATTATCTATTAATCTATTAATCTATTATCTATTATCTATTATCTATTATCTATTATCTATTAATCTATCTATTAATATATATAAAAGAAAAGAGCTTTGCTGACGTGGCGAGCAATGATAACTTCACCACCCCTTTGAAACTGCCACGTGGCACTCTAATGAAAGGTTTTGGATTCTTTTTTAATTTTAATTTAAAACAATTAAAAAAACTAAATCCCTAAAATAAGAACGTGCGCTCCACCTGTTGTGATTAAATGAAAAAGAAATTAAAAACCTCTAACCCTAAAATGCCATCCTCTTCCTATCGCCGCTTCTTCTCCACCTCAAACCTCTAACCCTAAAATGCCATCCTCTTCCTATCGCCGCTTCTTCTCCACCTCGCAGCTTCTTCTTCACCTGTTCTCTCATCTCTCATTGATTGTTTAATTTTCTTTCTATTTCAGATATATCCTCTCACGTTTGTCTCTCATCTCTCATTGATTGTTTAATTTTGTTTGTATTTCAGATCTATCGTATTATTGATCGTTTAATTTTGTTTTGTTTTTCAGATCTAGCTTCAGTGTTTCTGTGTTCATCAGTTGTTGAATCGGTATATATTCACCCTTTTTAATACTTTTTAAGTATTATTGATTGTTTAATTTTGTTTGTATTTCAGATCTATCGTATTATTGATCGTTTAATTTTGTTTTGTATTTCAGATCTAGCTTCAGTGTTTGTGTGTTCATCAGTTCTTGAATCGGTATATATTCACTCTTTTTTAATACTTTTTAAGTAATATTGATTGTTTAATTTTAAGTTCTATTTCAGATCTGTGATAATTTATATGGTAATTAGTACGACAGATTTATATATATTATGTTGTCAGATATTTTTTAATACTTTTTAACTATTATTGATTGTTTAATTGTATTATTGATTGTTTAATTTAGTTTTGTATTTCAGATCTATTATGTATTATATGGTAATTAGTCAAGACAGATTTGTATATATGATGTTTTCAGATCTGTTAACGTAGTGTTTAATCTGAAGCATTTATTTATATATGTTATCAATCGTTTGTTTATGTATACTGATTTTATTAACCAATAATTTCATTTAAGTTATTGTGAGTGTAGTTTACTTATAGGTGTTTTTTGTTGAATTGATGGGATTTTATGTAAATCAGAAGGATACTTAAAAAACTAATGTGTATTAAGTGATATATGTTATAAATCTTTTGTTTATGTATACTGATTTTGTTAAGCAATAATTTTATATAAGTTATTGTGAGTGTAGTTTACTTAATGTAGGTACAGTCTACTGAAATCATATAGTTAAAAAAATAATGTTACTAACACTTTCTGATTGTTCTGATATATTAGTCTTTAATATAGTTGTTTGTTTTATTATTTGGTTTAGAAGTTGAGCCAATCTTAAAAGACAAAAATGAGGTAATTTTTTACTTTATAAATTAGATAATGTTAAGTTGTTTGATTGGAAATTTTAGTTGTTATTCTATTTAATGCAGGTTACAGCAAACTTTGGTGATTACTGCAACAATATCGTGCTTGCTGATGTAAGTTTCGCATCTTTATTATTAGTTACAGTTTTAACTAACCAGCTGGGTATAATATAATTGATGTCTTATTATGTTGTAAAGTACTGTGTACTGTAGCTACCATTTAACGGCTATAAACAGTATTTAGTATTTATTAGAATTTATGCATTTTTTAAATTTAGGGAAGTGATGTGATTATAGAGCGGTCTCTGAAAAGTCAGAATGGGGGAAAAGTTTGCAATGATTTTGTCGATGCAAGCCAAAAGTGGTTAGATAAGATGAAGGTATGTTTGTCAATTATAATATTATTATTAAAAATAAATAAATGCATATTTTTTACCTAATGTATAAAATTGTGTTAATGTATGTGTGTTACAGAGATTAATGTGTTCAAACACTGTTACTATTGACACAAATAGATCTGAATTGGGAAGTTTTATTTCATCTGCATTGGAGTTTCCAGATAACTTTGTAGGGATTGTTGACAAATATGATGTATGAAGTATTCTTTACCTAATGATATAAATATAAATTTAATAAATTTAGCCTTTTACTTAATTTATAATTGTTTTCAATTAAATAATTAGGTGATCAAAAGTGGAATTCCTAACTTTTGTGCTGTTGCTCTCGCCTTAAATGATATGGGGTAAGTATTTTAAAGGTGTATATATTGTTTAAATTTATGTTTCCCATTTCCCATGATTATTATTGCATATTTACCACTAATTATTGATATTTGTATAGGTATAAAGCAAAAGGCATTAAAATTGAATCTGGTGATCTTGGTTCGTTATGGTGTGAAGCAAGGAAAATTTTTTGCCAAATTGAAAAGGAATTTCATGTTCCTAATTTTGGTCTTATGAAAATTACTACAAGTAATAAGGTAAATGATGAAACTTTACTTCTTTTTTGTTAGTGATAACACATTCATATAATTAGACACAGATTTTCTAAGCTCTATGTTTGATTATTAATGATAGGTTGTATTTTCTAACCTGACCAGGTGAATCTAAAGGTTGGACGAGTTTTGAGATTTTTACTTTTTGCTAAAAAAATATAAAAATTTAAAATGAAGAAGCAAGGAAAATTTTTTGCCAAATTGAAAAGGAATTTCATGTTCCTAATTTTGGTCTTATGAAAATTACTACAAGTAATAAGGTAAATGATGAAACTTTACTTCTTTTTTGTTAGTGATAACACATTCATATAATTAGACACAGATTTTCTAAGCTCTATGTTTGATTATTAATGATAGGTTGTATTTTCTAACCTGACCAGGTGAATCTAAAGGTTGGACGAGTTTTGAGATTTTTACTTTTTGCTAAAAAAATATATGTTTTTAATATGTTTAAATTTTTTAATTTGCTATATGTTTAATTTATATTCTAATTTTGTAGATGATATACAAAGATCAAGTTCCACCTTCATATCCTAAACAGTTTGATGAAATAGTTGGCAAAAAGTTTGGATTCATCATAAACGTAACTCCTTATAACATTGAACATCCAAACTCTTCTCAGTATGGAATTTCAATGCTAACAAAAGATGAAGCCTTGCTTGCAAAATTAAATAAAAAGTGGAATGTTGAAGAGGTAATGTTAATATTTAATTTTAACTTTTAATGTCAATTTATATAAATACATACCTTTTTTTATAGGTTCAAGCAAGGTTCTTAATTGATGGAGGTCGTAACCCTGACTTAGAAGATAATAACATAGAGGTTTGTAACAATAAATTTAATAATTAAAGACTACTTAAACAACAAGTATTATATTTTAATTAAGTTCTTATGTTTTTAAACTATTTTCAGGATAACATGTCTTCAACTGATCCAAAGGAAAGTGAAGTTTTCCCATTGAAAAATGTTACTATTGAACAAGATGCATCACATTCAAACAATACAGAAGACGATGTTTATGAAGTAGATGGTCCATCCACAATTGCAGCTACTAAACGAAAGCGAGTCAATGATGAAGATGATGGAACAAAGAATAAGAAGTTTCAACTGTTGATCCCTAAAATTGAGAAATAAATCATGATTTATGTTTGCTTTTATTTTTATTTCATATGCTTTGACATTTAAAAATAAACATTTAATTTTTTTTAGTTATTTAATATTCTTAATAACATGAACAATTTCCAGTAATAAATTATGTTATTTTTTACTTATTTTATATTGTTATTTAATATTTGACAATGTTGTTGCATTATAGTGGGCTGAATAAACGTTTAAATATTTATGACCTAACCTTTAAATTCCAGCCCATATAGTAACATTTGAAGACACAACTTATTGGGCTTCTGATAAAAATTAAGGACATTTAAAAAGCCCATTTGAATTTCGAATTAAAAAAATCCATAAAAAACAATATAACCTTGAAAACATAACATTAACTTTACCAATCTGAAAAGCTATCCATATCTTCTACCTTGAAAATATCAAGATTCTCAGTAAGTTATTTCATATATTTTGTTTACATTGTTGATTAAACAAATAATATGGATTCTTCTTAATATGCAAATGAATTCTCAACTTTAAAACCCGGTTTTTAATTTCTGTAATAGTTATTTGATCTATTTTTTTAATTGCATGTCTCAATATATGTGTTAATATAGATCGGCTTTGTGTAATAGTGGATCTACAATTGCTTAACATCGAAGATCGATTTTCTGTATACATATATACATATAGAAGAAGTATCATATATATATATATAAATATGTAAATTTTATATTGTATATTGTTGATTGTTGATGCTCATTATAATTTTTGTATAACTGTAAAAAAAAAAAATTATATGAAATATGAAAATTCGTCTACAAATAAAGTAGACAAAAAGGGGGGTTGATATTATTTCTAAAAAATATGTCAAATTTACATTTTTTCTTGCCGTATTATTTGTACAAAATATGTATAAATATTTTCTTTATCAACCATGTAAACAATAATAGTTTACATATTATTTATGAACACAAACATTTTCATATTTTTCATATTCTACTTTTAAGTTACATAAAGATTTTCATGATTTTCCTAATATATAGATATCATTACATATATATAGATTCACCTTTTCATATTCTACTTTTAAGTTACATAAATATTTTCATGATTATATCTTTTAATTTAAAGTTCAAAAATGTATATCATTAGTTTTCTCCACTTTCCCTTCTTCATCATTATATGTTTTCATTTATATGTTCATAGGTATTTTAAAGGCACTTACTACATAATTGTTAGTTGTTAAAACTGTTGATAAAAATCATGTAAACCATTTTTGAATGCTTTATATTAATGATCAAATGTTAAACAAATATGAATACTTATATCTTGGTTATAGGTTTAGCAAAATAATTTGACATCATTTATGTAACATCGCAAAAATTTGCAAATCTTAATACGTATATAAAGTGCCTAAGCCTTATTTTTCCAACCACACAACTTATACAAGTGTAATAAAAATAAAAAATTATAAGAATTGTTTAATTATTAGCCCACAACACCATCTAATTAAACCCATCCTTGAGCCCAAACCCCTTGTATTTCTGAAGCCCACCCAGCCAAGCCCAAACACCAGGCCCAGACCCAGGCCCAACTGCCCCTCCCCTCTCCTATTCTGTTTTAAAAAAAAAAATATATGTTCCAGCCGGGAATCGAACCCGGACAAACTCCACACCAAGCACGCGTCTGAACCACTGGACCACACCCTTTAATTGTTTTATACCCAGCCCGGATTATATTTAAACACTCTCGAGCCTCTTTCCTTTCTTCCATGTGAACGAACAGCAACAGCAGCAGCAGATATACTCTTTTTTTTTTTCCTTTTTGATCAACCTAATAGGCTTAATTCGCGTATGATTGATCTGAATTAACACAACCTCGCAATCTTCGGTCCATTACACGTCAAACCCACATTCAATTATCATCAATTCATACCAAAATTATGAAGAACGCGTATAACATTGAATTCTTGGTCAATTCTTACCAAATCTTCGAACCAGTGATGTATACTATAAATTGAACGCTCCTCAACCTTCACAACTCGCCATTTCATCTTTCTCCACCTCTATTTCTTCATAATTATACACTGATCTTGCTTCACGATTTTGTTTTTGACTTTTGGCTTGACCAACCAATCGAGCTCGATTCCACATTGTAAGTATGAATTTTTGGATGGGTTTTAATCTCCGGCATCAACACATCAATAACCCTAAGATTAATCGGGTTATTGATGTGTGAATCGTCCAATTGCAAAATCTAGGGCTTATTCTTATGAATTTGGGGAAGAACTCGATTGTTTATTCGATATATAAATTAATGGAACTGAACCAAACACAACCACTGGTCTGGACCAAGTGGTTGTGTCTGCTGCCTTTAAAACGAGCCCACGCGAGTTCAATCCTGAGCAGCAGCATGTTTTCTTTTCATTTTTTTTTACATTCAAGCTTATACATATATAATTAATAGTATTTTAAAAATTTGTTTTAAAATACTAAAACCACTTTATAAATCCTACAAAAATTATTTTAACTTAATCTGATGTAAAAGGATTTTCTACTATTTTTAGTTTTCTGAAATTTATCTATTTAATATTTATTATAAATAAATCAAGTTTATTCCATTTTATTTATAAAATTCCATTAAAATATCAAAACGATCTTATTAATTTCCACAAAAATTATTTTAAGTTTTTATAACATTAAACTTTTCAGAAATGATTTTTAATTCAGTAAAATCATTTATTTTATATTTTTAATCAATTTTTGTTAGATTTAATCATAATTAAATCATAATAAATCCAATTTTCATCATTTTTGCACCAAAATTTTATACAAATTATTTTTAATCATTTAGAAACAGAAATATGATTTTTAAAATAGAAATTCTTTAATTTTAGTATTTTTGAATATTAAAGTTAATTGTTGGCAATTTGTAATAAATAGATTTAATAATCTATTTTAAAGAAAATAATTTTATAAAAATTATTTTTATACTTTAAACACATTCTTGTGACCATCCTAGATTTAACATTTATAAAAAGATTTTTGGTTATTTATTTACTAAATCTCTCTCAATTGGCGAATATTTTTTAATATTAATCAAACGAGCAATTATCCCCAATTCAAAGCCCTAGAAACTTATACCTTTGTAGACTTGATAGACTTAGACATATTTATTACCTCATTTTAGGGTGATACTTGATACATTTGGTCAACACATTTCTCAACAGATATAACATTTTACCAAGGTGAGTTTTACATAGCCCCTTTTCTATTTATCACCATTTTTGGGGTGAAACATGTTTATAACATCATCATTGCAATTCAATCATCAATGTGCCTATGTGTTTTCTATGTTGCATTATGTCTTGAGCATGATTAGAGTAAGCACCATTCTAGCATAATCATTAACATTGATCAGCCGGCGGTATACATTGATAGATCTATTGGACTGACAATCCCACCCGGATACGTGCCTCCTACAAAGGTAGCGTGGGTGTTTGTTATCGTATAACATATTGGACCATGAGCGTATGGTATGTATCATTTTATAACAGTCATCAGGGTTGATTATGCACTCGATTTATTTCTAGTATGTTCTCACATATGGACTAGATTGACATGACACATGAATTGCACATCATTCTTACTCAATTATCAAAACCTATGTAATTCTCACCAACTTTTGTTGACCCAAAACCTTTTCAACTTAACATGTTTCAGGTTCTATTTACTTGAAGATTTGATTTGATGCTTGAAGATATGTGTATAGTTTTACTCAATTTGATGTACAAATTCTAGAACAATTGTATGTAATTCATTTAAATCATTTAATGGAATCTATTATTCACCATGAGCTACTGAACAATCATCAATACGTGACATCCCGATGTTTCCGCCATCGGTTGGGGTGTTACAGATTGGTATCAGAGCCATGGTTATAGGGAATTAGGTTATTAGAAAAATAATCTAGTCTATAACCATAGGATTTAACCAGTACTTGCTTCTTTTACTTGCTATTCTCTATCTCCTACTTTCATTCCTACAAGAAGGTTGCTCTCCATCAGTGGATCTACTCTTAGACTAAATAGGACAAAATCCTCAGGTTTAACCTGAACCCCCTTGAGATCTCGTCGAAGTTCTAGATTTTAATAACGAACACGTGCAATCTGGAAGGGTGAATGCCTGTATTCTGAGTTTTCTGTCTAGGACTGGCATTGCGCATATATCCCAATCAGACGAGGGACCCGGATGCCTACCTGGGAATTCTCGGGATGAGTGTTCACTTATAGGCTAAAGCATGTCTTCATATGTTATTAGAATTTAGAATCTTTGATAAGTCAACGTTTTCGTTTATTCATTGTAATGAATAAATGATTACACTCCTTATATAATCTCATTCATTTCACTGTGTCTCTTACAGATCATGCCTCCACGTCGCAGTGCTCGTCTTAACAGTGGTGAAAATCATGATGAAGGAAGTAGCAATCACAACCACAACCACGATACTAACCACAACAACAACAACAACAACAATGGTGTCGATGCCCAACTGGCTGCAATCATTTCTCAACAAATGGCGCAGCAAATCGCAACTCTGGTTCCCAATTTACTAGCTCAAGTCATCCAATTGAACGGCAACGGGAATGGTCACAACAACGGGAACGGGAACGGCAATGGTAATGGGAATGGACCCCAAGCCTGCACCCTTAAGTATTTCAATTCTTGTAACCCTCCAAAGTTTAGTGGTGAAGAAGGAGCTACAGGACTCCTACAATGGTTTGAGGGCATTGAGAATACCTTCATAAACAGTGAATGC
The DNA here is from genome assembly GCA_028751855.1 of Ambrosia trifida. Lineage (NCBI taxonomy): Eukaryota > Viridiplantae > Streptophyta > Magnoliopsida > Asterales > Asteraceae > Ambrosia > Ambrosia trifida. Next base: position 34,168,810 of record CM054127.1, read on the forward strand.
CCCGACAACTTTAAAGTCCGTTATGCCATGAGTGTTCTTCACAAACGAGCACTCACCTGGTGGAATGAAGAAAAACGCACTCGCGGAGCTGAAGCTGCACTAGCCTTAACTTGGGATCAAGCTAAAGACATTATGAAGGCAGAGTTCTGTCCTCGTAATGAAATTAAGAAACTGGAAGATGAATTTCATGATCTTGCTCAAGACAGTGGAGAAAACCTTGCTTACAACACACGTTTTCACGAACTTAGCTTATTACTACCCCACAAAGTCACCCCTTTGCCCATTGCTATCGAAAAATACATTGGTGGTTTGCCGATGCAGATTCAGGACACAGTGTGGGGAAGGAACCCTGCTACCTTGGAGGAAGCAAAGCGGTTGGCTGCCACCCTAACAGATAACCATGTGAAGGCAGGAACCCTGACTCGTAAAGGGGAAAAGATAAAGGATACTCCCCAACCTGCCGTTGATATCAAAACTGAGGCCTCAACCAACGGGAAAAACAAGGTCAGAAATATTGCAATAGACACCACTGCCCCACCCACCAAGAAACAATACAATGGGAACCTACCTAAGTGTGACACCTGCCAGTATCACCATCCAACTCAAGTACCCTGTCGACAGTGCACCAATTGTCAAAGGTATGGGCATCTTGTGGGAGCTTGTCGAATCCCTGCTACAAACGCTCTTGATGCTCCAAACAACCCCGCTTGAGACCCTCCAACTGTGACATCCGGAAACCAAGCATACATTTTTAGCTGGCTTTACTGTTTACTTGCTGAATTTCGGGACGAAATTCTTTTCAACTTGGGGATGATGTGATACCCCGAAAATTCAGGTTCTCACTTTAACTAAACTCTAGTTACATTTCCTTGCATTATACTTAACTAGGGTTAGTTAGATAAGACATACGTGCATGATTGTGAGTCAACGTGTGATTGCATGATTAGTGAACCTCGGACGTTGGTGAACGATGGACAATGATGCAAGGCATCTTTGTCCCGGTTATGGGAACTTGTTCATTAGTAGTTCGGTATTCGCCGGTTTTAGTTATCATGAGTGGGCTAGCTACCCCTGACATTTGAATTAGGTATTGTTTACAGGGTCGGAAGGACCAACGTTGTACACTGGACTTTTGGGGTTTTGAGAACCTACGTTATTATTTACATCGCTTACATTTATAGTGAACTCACCGACTTTATGTTGACACATTTTAGCATGCTTTGCAGGTCCTTAGGTACGGAGCACGTTTTAGGGCATGCATCATTCGTGTCTTGGGTTATGGATATTTATTATTTCGTACTTTTAAACTTTGGTTTTGGGCGCGTTGTCTTGCGCAGACTTTTGCAAATGTTTTACTTTGTTTACGCTTCCGCATTACTTTAAATTGCTTGGTTAAACTTTGAAACTTTTTCTTAAAAACGAACTAAATGGTTTGGGCATTTAGAGTCGTTCATGATACTTATGGCTATGGGTCCTGGTTTGTCATGCACCTCGCGGTAAAACTCCGCAGTGGAAATTTGAGGGTGTGACACCAACTACTTAACAACAAACTCTACCATCAGAATGATGTCTATTTTTTTTCTCTTTAATTCCATGTATTGACATTCTTATTTTCAAGTAATAAAAATTCAAAGTATTATCATAACATCTGTGTGCATGCTTGTTTTAATGTGAACAAATTGCTATTATCATACGTGCTTACTTGTACAACAATTAGTTGACTACCAAACAATCTACTCAACGATTGTTAGAGGTTATCATGTCTTCCAACAGTCGGGAAAGGCCCTACCACCTACTCAACGACTGGTGGAGACTATCGAACCTGCTCAACAATCAGTAGAGTCATAAAAGGACGCAAAACCCTAATGTAAGGTAAATTGGTAATTACGGTCCGGAACGTAATCATGAATTTACAGGTACGTTAAAGTAGTGTGAAATTTTATCAAGGTTTCCGGTAGTTGACCAATTGCAAACCTAGTGTTCCTCTTAACTTCGGGACGAAGTTCCTAAAAGTAGGGGAGACTGTAACATCGCAAAAATTTGCAAATCTTAATACGTATATAAAGTGCCTAAGCCTTATTTTTCCAACCACACAAATTATATAAGTGTAATAAAAATAAAAAATTATAAGAATTGTTTAATTATTAGCCCACAACACCATCTAATTAAACCCATCCTTGAGCCCAAACCCCTTGTATTTCTGAAGCCCACCCAGCCAAGCCCAAACACCAGGCCCAGACCCAGGCCCAACTGCCCCTCCCCTCTCCTATTCTGTTTTAAAAAAAAAAAATATATGTTCCAGCCGGGAATCGAACCCGGACAAACTCCACACCAAGCACGCGTCTGAACCACTGGACCACACCCTTTAATTGTTTTATACCCAGCCCGGATTATATTTAAACACTCTCGAGCCTCTTTCCTTTCTTCCATGTGAACGAACAGCAACAGCAGCAGCAGATATACTCTTTTTTTTTCCTTTTTGATCAACCTAATAGGCTTAATTCGCGTATGATTGATCTGAATTAACACAACCTCACAATCTTCGGTCCATTACACGTCAAACCCACATTCAATTATCATCAATTCATACCAAAATTATGAAGAACGCGTATAACATTGAATTCTTGGTCAATTCTTACCAAATCTTCGAACCAGTGATGTATACTATAAATTGAACGCTCCTCAACCTTCACAACTCGCCATTTCATCTTTCTCCACCTCTATTTCTTCATAATTATACACTGATCTTGCTTCACGATTTTGTTTTTGACTTTTGGCTTGACCAACCAATCGAGCTCGATTCCACATTGTAAGTATGAATTTTTGGATGGGTTTTAATCTCCGGCATCAACACATCAATAACCCTAAGATTAATCGGGTTATTGATGTGTGAATCGTCCAATTGCAAAATCTAGGGCTTATTCTTATGAATTTGGGGAAGAACTCGATTGTTTATTCGATATATAAATTAATGGAACTGAACCAAACACAACCACTGGTCTGGACCAAGTGGTTGTGTCTGCTGCCTTTAAAACGAGCCCACGCGAGTTCAATCCTGAGCAGCAGCATGTTTTCTTTTCATTTTTTTTTACATTCAAGCTTATACATATATAATTAATAGTATTTTAAAAATTTGTTTTAAAATACTAAAACCACTTTATAAATCCTACAAAAATTATTTTAACTTAATCTGATGTAAAAGGATTTTCTACTATTTTTAGTTTTCTGAAATTTATCTATTTAATATTTATTATAAATAAATCAAGTTTATTCCATTTTATTTATAAAATTCCATTAAAATATCAAAACGATCTTATTAATTTCCACAAAAATTATTTTAAGTTTTTATAACATTAAACTTTTCAGAAATGATTTTTAATTCAGTAAAATCATTTATTTTATATTTTTAATCAATTTTTGTTAGATTTAATCATAATTAAATCATAATAAATCCAATTTTCATCATTTTTGCACCAAAATTTTATACAAATTATTTTTAATCATTTAGAAACAGAAATATGATTTTTAAAATAGAAATTCTTTAATTTTAGTATTTTTGAATATTAAAGTTAATTGTTGGCAATTTGTAATAAATAGATTTAATAATCTATTTTAAAGAAAATAATTTTATAAAAATTATTTTTATACTTTAAACACATTCTTGTGACCATCCTAGATTTAACATTTATAAAAAGATTTTTGGTTATTTATTTACTAAATCTCTCTCAATTGGCGAATATTTTTTAATATTAATCAAACGAGCAATTATCCCCAATTCGAAGCCCTAGAAACTTATACCTTTGTAGACTTGATAGACTTAGACATATTTATTACCTCATTTTAGGGTGATACTTGATACATTTGGTCAACACATTTCTCAACAGATATAACATTTTACCAAGGTGAGTTTTACATAGCCCCTTTTCTATTTATCACCATTTTTGGGGTGAAACATGTTTATAACATCATCATTGCAATTCAATCATCAATGTGTCTATGTGTTTTCTATGTTGCATTATGTCTTGAGCATGATTAGAGTAAGCACCATTCTAGCATAATCATTAACATTGATCAGCCGGCGGTATACATTGATAGATCTATTGGACTGACAATCCCACCCGGATACGTGCCTCCTACAAAGGTAGCGTGGGTGTTTGTTATCGTATAACATATTGGACCATGAGCGTATGGTATGTATCATTTTATAACAGTCATCAGGGTTGATTATGCACTCGATTTATTTCTAGTATGTTCTCACATATGGACTAGATTGACATGACACATGAATTGCACATCATTCTTACTCAATTATCAAAAACCTATGTAATTCTCACCAACTTTTGTTGACCCAAAACCTTTTCAACTTAACATGTTTCAGGTTCTATTTACTTGAAGATTTGATTTGATGCTTGAAGATATGTGTATAGTTTTACTCAATTTGATGTACAAATTCTAGAACAATTGTATGTAATTCATTTAAATCATTTAATGGAATCTATTATTCACCATGAGCTACTGAACAATCATCAATACGTGACATCCCGATGTTTCCGCCATCGGTTGGGGTGTTACAATTTACGTTAAACAAGTTTCGTATGACATTATTAACCCTAATTATCATATTATTATTTGTTAATTAAAACATGACTTCTCTATTGTTGCAGGCGATTTTATAACCAACATAAATTTTGAAGGAAAATGGTAATATCGATTTCATATAATAAATCATTGTTAACATTAAAATTTTAAAAATTTTTATTACAAATTTTTAATTGTTCAGGTAAACCCAGAAGTTCCAGTTATTGAAATTTCAAGTGATTCCTCTGAAGAGTTTAATTCTGACTTTGCTGATGGATTCCCAACGGATTCTGATAGTGAAATGTACTCCGGTGGTACGGTTGACTTCGATTCTGTTCCTGAATATCATTCAATTGTGGCGAAAGTGACATATCGTTTCGTAAGCTTTTATTTTTTCATAATTCAATTTAACTTTTCCTTTGAATGTGTATTATAATTGCAATTGTTTGTCTGTCTTGACAGAGATTTCCAATACCATTTGGTAGAGACTGTCACTTTCAAAATGTTATGAATGTGGGTGTGCAATATGAAAATGGAGATTTCATGATTAAGAAAATTTGTGCTCAAGGAAAAGGTAACAAAACAAGGTATTCGATAAGCAAATGGAAGTCGACAATGAAAAAGCTTGGTTTAAGGAATGGACGTTATTATAGGATTACCTATGTGGAGATGCAAGGTAGGGTGGTCTTCACACGCCCTTAGAAAAAAGCCGCATAAGAAAAATATTTGGTTTCGTCATTTGTAGATGAAAATGACGTTATCGTAGAAAAACTTAAATATTATGTAATGGTCAACAAAACTCATTGTCCCAAAATTTTGTATGTGTACTAATGTGGGACAATAAATATTATGTAATGCTCAACAAAACTCATTGTCCCAAAATTTTGGATGTGTACTAATCTGGGACAATAATTTTGTAAAAAGTTTTGTTTGGGCCAGAAAAGTGATTATCAAGTTTTCGTACATTTATTTGGGCCACAATGGAAGATCCAATTTGAATGATAAACATTGGAAGATCAAATTTTAATGATAAACATCCTTAAAATTAAAATTATTATCATATATTTATTTATTAATTATTAATATTGTTGCCATATAATTCGTATGAAACAAATTGTTCTAGAATATGTAATCTTTTCACCTTACTAAATTTTCATACATATCTATTACATATTTTAAATTACCATTATCTATAAATTTGTTCTATAAATAAAATCTATTCATTGAGAACAATCATACAACATTGAACAAATTTCATAAACTTCATCAAACGAATTCTCTTCAGTATCAACACTCTTGTAACAACATCAAGGTAAACTTTTCATTCATATCAAATTCATGTAAAAATTGATTTCTTATTTGTAAATCTTAGAAGATTGTTTTTCGAAATATTTTTTTTTCAACTTTATTGTACATCGTTTCTTCCAAACAAATCAACATGTATATTCATCAATATTCATGTAGTGAATTATAATATTATTCCCTAGCACAAAACTTCATGTCAACTGTCAATAAATTTGATATGATCTTTTTCTATATGTGTAAATATTTATCATATGATTTAATATCATTGAATCTATAAAACCATATATTTGAATTATTCATTGATCATGAGTTTGTTTTAAAATATTTGTTTGAAATCTGTTATAGTTTTACATGCCCTTTAATTTTTAATTTTTTTTCAATAATTATGTTATTTCGAAATATATACATCCATATAGGTTCCCGATGATTGTTTCCTGGAATGATTTTTTTAAACCAAGTTCGTTTTTCTTTTGATGATAACTACGGATTTATGTATTTTTTGTTTTTTAATGTGTCTTCTTTCCATACGGTTATGGCGAGAGCGTTTTTTTTTAACAAATTTAAAAGCTATATGAAGCTCTGACGCCTTTCAACGACTTATTCTATTATACAAGATTGCTTGGTATAAATCACTTTATCCAAATTTCAATACACCTAATGAAATATATAAACTTTTTAAATAATACAATAATAATACCATCTTAATTAACTGAAATAACCAACGAATGGTTTTTCTTATCCTTTGTTCATACTATTGTTAATCCTAATGTAGAATAAATGCTGCTGATGTATAACCTTGTCCCTAACAGTTAACTGATTTTAATTAATTAACTCACATTGAATTAACTGAATCATTACATATTCGTTTTTAATTTTGTTAGGAAATTACACTTTTTTAATGTTTACTTTCTAATATATTTATTCTAATGATATTATAACTATATTTATAAAATACTTATATATTTACTGAAATTTTTGTTTTTTTATTGAGTATTATTAACTAAAACAGGATATGACAAAAAGAAGAGTTAAAGACCCATCACAAACTAAACATGTAATATCAACATCAAATTCATTAAGAGGTAATATCTTCAATTTTATTTTAAATACTTATCATTTTTTTAATTTTGGTTTTTAATTAAAATATTAACTTTTGTATTTTTCAGCTACTGATGGCCGTATTAGACGTAAACTTAGAAAGTTGATTGTTGATAATAAGAAACAACAAAGAGTATTACAACGACATTTGGAAACGTCTTCATTACTTCCATTTTCAACAATTGTGCCTGGTATATTATATAATTTTTTCTTTTTTTTATTATATACATTATATAATATATATTGTCAACAGTACTCATAATTATTATTTTATAGAATTCGTTATTTAATTTATTCAAAAAATATTTGCAGGTTCAATTAACGATGCAGCTCATAGATCTCATATTAGAAACATGATTATTAATAATAAGAATCAAACAAAATTCTTACAAAGTATGGCACAAAATGAGTCATCAGTTTTTATACAAAATTACTTTAACACATTTAATCAACCAAATAATTTAACGGCAAATGTTCAAGGTAAATCTTCTATTTTAATATATTTTTTAGTTTTACCATTTTTTTAATATAATTAACATATATAGAGAAAATTACAGTTAATGATGCTGCTTATAGACGTCAAGTGAGAAAACAAATTCTGGATCTTAAAAAAAGGAAGAGAGTCCTTCAAATGAATCCACAAATTACTCCTTTACAACACCCAATTCCAGGTAATTTACTTATACTATTACAATTAATCTTAATAATATAAAAGTACTTATGTTTTTTAATTTTATAACATACAAAGAATTGTTTCATACAGACATAAATTCTCCTGCTCATAGGCGTCAATTGAGAAAGACAATTCTTCATAACAAAAAGCAAAAGCCATTGTCACAACAAGTCACACAACAAATAATTAAAGGAGTATCTCGTGGTAATTATAAATTTTTAATTATATTAAAATAAATCTTACTTTTTTTATAACATAAAACTAATTATTGTCTACTCAATTTAAACAGAGTATTTAGACCATGGAGATCAAATTATTACATGTGAACTGTGTGAAGCAAAGTTGTGGAAAAAAGAGGCTGCCAAGAAAAGAGAAACAATAGAGAAACAAACTTATTCAATATGTTGTGGATATGGTAAAGTTGTGCTTCCTAAATTAAAAGATGCAAATCCACAATACCAATCCTTATTTAAAGGGCTGGATTCAAAAAGCAAATACTTCATAAATAGTATCAGGCGTTTCAACTCAATGTTCTCCTTTACTTCAATGGGAGGTAAAGTTGATGAGAATCTTAATAAGGGAAAGGCGCCAAGCATTTACAGATTAAGCGGTCAAAATTGTCACAGTATTGGTAGCCTACTTCCAAAAGATGGAACAACTCCCAAATTCTCTCAACTTTACATTTACGACACTGAAAATGAAATTTCAAACAGACATGAAATTTTCAGGTATAAATTTTATTATTTATTTCACTTTCATATTTTATGTTTTTTAATTTATTAATTTTAATAATTATACTACATATTTAACAGGGGCTCAAATGATAAGTCATCAAAGATTGATAAAAAGTTAGATCTTGAACTTATACAAAATCTGAAGACCATGTTAGATGCTGAAAATGAGTTGGTAAAAACATACCGAATGGTCCGTGATCATATTCATCAAAACCCAGAAGTTTCTCTAAAACTTAAACTAATTTATAATAGAGAAAGAGATGGTAGAACATACAACTTACCAACTTCATCTGAAGTTGCTGCTCTGATAGTAGGTGACATCACAGATGCTGCAAATAACAGAGACATTATTGTTGAAAGTCACTCAGAAGGGTTGCAAAGAATTAGCGAATTACATCCTTCTTACCTTGCTTTACAGTATCCCATTCTTTTTCCTTATGGTGATGACGGTTATAGAATTGACATACCTCATCGAGATGGTATCATAACAACAAAGAAAATACCACCAAAATGTACCATGAGAGAATTTTTTGCCTATAGGATACAAGAGCGTACTGAAGGTTATTCGCTAATTCTGAATGCAAGAAAATTATTTCAACAGTTTTTGGTAGATGCTTACACTATGATTGAAAGTGAAAGGCTGGTATATATTCTTTCTCAACAGAAACATCTACGATGTGACTCATATGAGAATTTGTATAAACTTTCACAAAATGCTGATGGTGATTTAAGTAAAACTGGTAAACGAATCGTCTTACCATCTTCATTTACTGGTGGTGCACGCTATATGCAGCAAAATTATTTAGATGCCATGGCATTGTGTAAATGGTATGGTTATCCAGATTTCTTCATTACCATAACCTGTAACCCAAAATGGCCAGAGGTCAAAAGGTTTCTTCAAGACAAGACAATTCAACCACAAGATAGACCAGATATCTTGTCACGAATCTTTAAACTTAAACTAAATGCAATTATAAAAGATTTAAAAGTAAATCGTTATTTTGGATCTATAAATGCAGGTAATTACAAAAGTGGCATTTTTACTTTAAACATTGTTTATTTTAATTACTATATACTAACAATATTTATTGTTTCATTATAGTTGTTTATACTGTGGAGTTTCAAAAGCGAGGATTACCTCATGCACATATTTGCTTATTCTTAAAGGCAAGTGATAAGGTAATAACTCCAGATCAAATTGATTCATTTATTTCTGCTGAAATCCCATGTAAAATCAAAGACCCCGAGCTTTATGATTTGGTAGCTGAGTTTATGATACATGGACCTTGTGGACCTGCTAATTTCAAATCACCTTGCATGGTTGACAAGAAATGTTCTAAAGAGTTTCCAAAAAAGATACAACAAGAAACAACAGTCGATGAGAATGGTTTTCCACTTTATAAAAGGCGTGATGATGGGTTGACAGTAACAAAGTCAGGTGAAGACTTAGATAACAGGTACGTTGTACCATACAATAAACGACTTCTAAAACGTTACCAAGCTCACATCAACGTAGAGTGGTGCAATCAAGGTGCTTCGATAAAGTATTTGTTCAAATATATTAACAAAGGACCTGATCGTGCATCCCTTGCATTTACAACTGATGAAGGCGACGCACAGCAAACCCAACAGCGTAATGAAATAAAAGAATACTATGATTGCAGGTATGTCATCATTATGTTATTTTATTATTAACTATAAAATTTAAATTAATCATACTTTTCTTTAAATTAACAATAACTGAAAAGAAATCAAAATTAAACATTTAAAATACATGAACAATTATTTTTTTTTAACAGGTATGTATCTGCCTGTGAAGCGTCTTGGAGAATTTTTTCTTTTGATGTCCATTACAGGTATCCATCTGTTATGAGACTTCCATTTCATCTTCCAAATCAACAAAAAATTGTTTTTGGTGCAAATGAAGATGTTGACAACGTCTTAAGTAAGCGTAGTGTCGCTTCTTCTATTTTCTTACAATGGATGGTTATGAACCAACAAAGTTCTCTTGCACGTACGTTAACGTATGCTGAGTTTCCTACAAAATTTACATGGAAAATTAAAAAACGATGTTGGAAGGAAAGGAAGTCGTTTTTCTCAACAATTGGCAGGGTCTATTCTGTGCCTCCTTCTTTGGGAGAACCTTATTTTCTACGGATTTTGTTAAACATTATTAAAGGCCCCAAATCATTTGAAGAAATCCGAACTGTCAACGGTAAACTGTATGAAACTTTCAGAGATGCATGTTATGCAAGAGGACTTTTAGACGATGACACTGAATATGTTGAAGCAATAAAAGAAGCAAGTTTTTCGTCTAGCGCTACTTATCTGCGTTATTTGTTTGGAACCCTTCTTACATCAGAAAGTCTTTCACGTCCTGATTATGTTTGGGAACATACATGGCAAATGCTTGGAGAAGATATATTGTACGAAAGGCAAAAAAGATTTCCAGGTTTTTAATTAAACTATAACTAAATATAATAACATTTTCTTTCAACTTTAATTATGAATTTGCATTTTTTTAATTAACATTTCTATTTTTTTACTTTAATAAAATTTCATATTTACCTTATCCAGGTACAGTTATTCCAGAAGAAGTCATCAAAAGTCTAACTCTTTTGGAAATTGAAAAATTCCTTCGTCGAAATAACTCTACATTAAAAAGATATAAATCAATGCCTTCTCCAAATACAAGAGCATTGTCTGATATTGATAACAGATTAATCAATGATGAGTTATCTTTTGACCAACAACATGTGCTTAGTGAATTCAATACACTAAAACAGTCGTTGACTTCAGAACAGCAAGACATCTTTGATCAAATTACCAATGCAGTGGAAAATAACACTGGTGGAGTTTTCTTTGTTTATGGATTTGGCGGAACAGGAAAGACTTTTTTATGGAAGACACTTGCTTCATCAATTCGAAGTAAAGGAGAAATCGTTCTAAATGTTGCTTCAAGTGGAATTGCATCTTTATTAATGTCAAGAGGGAGAACCGCACATTCAAGATTTCATATCCCTATTATCATTAATGAAGACACAATTTGCGATATTACACCAAATAGTGATGAGGCAAATCTTCTAAAGAAAACAAAGCTAATCATTTGGGATGAAGCACCAATGGTACATAGACATGCAATTGAAGCCCTTGATCGAACAATGAAAGATATTTTCTCTACACGTACCAATTCAGCTTCACAACTTCCCTTTGGTGGTAAAGTTGTTGTTTTTGGAGGTGATTTCAGACAGATTTTACCTGTTGTTCAAAACGGTACTAGACAAGATATCGTCAATGCATCTTTAACTTCATCAAAGTTATGGTCACAATGCAAGCTATTAAAATTAACAAGAAATATGAGACTAGCCATTGGTTCACAATTGTCAAATGTTGAAGAGACCGAAAAATTTGCTGCATGGCTCTTACAAGTTGGTGAAGGAACAGTTGGAGATCCAAATGATGGAGAAGTAAACATTAAGATACCAAATGATCTATTAATTTCTGATTCATCTGATCCTATACAGAGTTTGATTGACTTTGTTTATCCATCACTTCTTCAACAACATGGCGATCAATCATACTTTTCTGAAAGAGCAATTCTTGCTCCAAAAAATGAAATTGTTCATGAAATAAATGATAGATTGACCGCTTTGTTCCCAGGTGACCAAAGAGAATATCTTAGTTCTGACAGTATCTGTCCTTCAGAAACTTTAAACCCTTTTCAAAAACTTTTATATTCTCCTGATGTACTTAATAATCTTCAAATTTCAGGTTCGACAATTCTTTATTTTACAATTGTAATTCTAATTTCTTAATTATATATTTAACTAATATTTTATTTTTCAGGTTTGCCTAATCACAAATTGGTTTTAAAAGTTGGTTTACCAGTAATGCTTTTACGTAACCTTGACCAGCAACAAGGACTGTGTAATGGCACAAGATTAAGGATAACAAAACTTGGTAGACGAGTTCTTCAGGCTGAGATTATAACTGGTGCCAATGTTGGAACGAAGATTTTAATTCCAAGAATAAACATGATACCATCAGACACCAAAATTCCTTTCAAATTCCAAAGAAGGCAGTTTCCTTTATCAGTGTGTTTTGCCATGACAATCAATAAAAGTCAAGGACAATCGTTGTCAAGAGTTGGCCTTTACTTAAAAGAACCAGTTTTTACACATGGTCAGCTATATGTTGCCTTATCAAGAGTTAAAAGTAAAGATGGCCTAAGGTTGTTGATTCTTAACAAAGATGGCGAACCACAATCAGAAACCAAGAACGTTGTCTACAAAGAAGTTTTCTCATATTTGTAATACATCTATAGACTCTTTATATTTTTAATGATTAAACATTTTTTCTATATTACATCTTTTTTTATACTAATATTTCATAACATGTGCACACTTACAATTTACGTAACCTACTTTCTCATAATGCTGAATGCCAACCAACGTTAAATATTATTAAATTATAAATATTATTATATTTCAACCCCGGGACGTTCCCGGGTTATTAGCTATTTTAGTATAAATAAGGTTATGTATTTAGTTTTATTTGTCAAGTCGAGTAATACAAAGAGTGTGAGACGAGTTATTTTCCAATAAGGTGTGTTCGGATTTTATGTGTTCACCGTTGGAAGTATGGCCTAACAAAATTAGTGAAGATGTAAGTGAGGAAAATAAAGATTGAATTATGCATGTTGACAGGGGCGTAGCTTCATTAGGGCCTGAGGGGGTCTCGGCCCTCATCGATTTTTGGCGCAGTGATGAAATTTTACGATTTTCGTAGGTAAATTGAGTCTAGGTTGAGTCCGGCCCCACTGATTTGATCTTCCAGCTACTACTGATTGAAAAACATTGAGTCCAACCTCTACCGATTTAAGAACCAAGCTTCGCCACTTTATATTGAAGTCCGTGGCTTCTTGATTCATATATAGGCAAACAAAAAATAAGTTACTATATATTCCATAGTAACCTTTTCATGAATAAAAAAATTAACCACAATTTTAGATACACATACAAAACATTAATTAATATGGGTATCAATCAACATGGAGTAATATCAACATTAGTGTACATATCATATGACCATTTCGTTTGAAAATTTTAAGGGACAAAAAATATATATTATAAAAAAAAAATCAAACAAATGAAGGTTATACTTTTTCTTGAACCCTAAGGGAGTCATTGTCATCTTTTACTAGTTCTACCTTCTGGTAAAGCAAAACAACACCGAACCAAATGAGACATTTCATCACCCTAACAATCCCAATTGTCACAACTAAATAATACAACCACCAACCCATGAAGTCAACCACACCAACTCCTAAACCAATCTCTCTCTTCATCTCGGTCACCACCACCAATGACTCTACCTCATCTCTCAACCTCCACCACCATAAACCACCCAAACTACCACCCATCACCACCCTCTCCACCCACCCCTCTTCCATCTCAAACCCGAACATCGTATCGTCCACCACCGGCTTCACAATTGTCCTCCACCAATACACGGTTGTTGCATGCAATCCCAAGAAGAACACAATCCTACATATCAAGTTTCTCTCGTGACCAAAACTCGATCCTTCTATTCCCGCCCCGATACTCCCTTCGATCCCTAGACCAACACAAACCTGTAGACAAAAATTTTAAATTGATATAACTTTTGTCGGAAATTAGTTAGAGACTGGATAGACTTAATAACATCTTTAGGGCCCTCCAGCATTAATAAATTTGAAATTACTTGTAACGATGTTACATATATACGTCTTATATCACGTGCAGATGTAGCATCGATCCACCTAATTTTATGCAGATGTAACATCGATCTAGTTTCCTACTAATTTCCGACAAATATTTGCATAACACATTTTTCTAGTGGTGTACGTAAATTATGCAAGTGGGACCAAAATGTTAGTACATATTGTTTTTAACTTTTTTTTTTTAACAAGAATTCCTAAAAGACTTTTAGGGTACATAATATAACTTATTATATCTCGTAGAATTTAAACTTTTAACGTTTTAGTTGTAAAGTATATCACTTACCACGAGGATGTACGTTTTCTTAATTAGACATAATAATAATAATTGAAATCAAGTTTCTTTCGTTAAACACATAAACGCAACTAATTACATCAAGATAGCAGGCAGGCGGGTAACAAGCTGCGCCGCCACCCCTTTCTGGACGGGGTGTTACATTAATAATACACCATAGACCAACACATACCTGCAAAGTGCATAGAACAATCCACGCGGTGTACAACCGCGGTCTAGCAGTGGTTTCTGAAGGAACCGAAAAGGCAGGGAAAGTGATCCGGCCACCATTCAACGTGTGGACTAAACAAGCAACACATATAACCGAAACAAGTACGTGAAGAGGGCTAACTGGGATGGAACATAGGAGAAGCGAGAAGAAGAGCGTTGATGGCTCAGCCACAGAATAACCATGCCGCGATAAAAGATAATCGGCGGTGGTAAGACGAGCTAGAAGGAGAAAGGAGAGGGGAAGAAGGAGGCTGAGAAGGGTGGTGGTGAATATTTGAAGGCTTCTTTTCCATTTGAAGATAATATTCTCACTTATTAATTTGATGGAAGCCATTGATAATATGTATGAATATTATTTATGATCTAAAGAACAAAACAAGTATTTGAGTTGATGTTTTGTTTGGATGATGATTTATATATGTTTGAAGAACATCTTATGAATAGAGTGGTATCCACGACTAGGTAGTTGGTTGACAAAAGATTAAGACAGGCGTTCATCACATATATGTCATATATTGTGGACTACTACTTACATAGGAACCAATTAATCTACTACTATTATTATTATAAGCGTGTAACATATTTTTATTTAATTATATAGGTGATAACATTTGTGTTTTTATAATGGATCAACTGAGAATAAAATATAGCATGGTAGCTTACTATTTGAATTAACTATGCATATAATTATAGAGTAAATTCCTTTTTGACTCTCTGAGTTTTATTGATTTTAACTATTTGAATTTAAGATTTTCATTTTTAACATTCTTAGTGTCTGGTTGATAATTCTATAACCATTTGAGTCTAATTTTCTAACTCTGTTAGATTATTTTTGTTAATATTTATAAAATGACCAAAGTACCCCTACCATAAAAAAACCTTATTAAATATTATACTTTATTATATTATAATATTAAATATATACACACACAACTACATCTGCACACACACACACAATACAGATCTCACCCCTCTCTCTCCCTTCTCTATCTCCCCCTCTCTCTCTCTCTCCCTCCCTCTCTGCAAACCGACCTGAAATCATATTTTAGAGTTGGTTAGGTGGTGTTTGGTGAAGGGGCGTTCATCGGAATGAAGGTCGTACAGCGTTCATCGAAATGAAGGAACAGATGTGCAGGTGGACGGAGGTTTGGGGGTAGTGTTGCAGGTGGTTAACATTTCGATTGATGGTGGTGTCTGCAGAGGTGAGATACGGTGGGTTGTAGTGGTGGTGGGAGATGGGCGGTTGTGGAGCTGCAGGTACTGGTTAGGGTTCCGATTGGTGGTTGGAGGTGGGTGAAGATGAGGATGCAACGTCCAATCGGTGGGAGGCGGGTTGTTGTGGTGGTGAGAGGTGGGTTGTTGTGGTGGTGGAGGTGGGTTGTTATGATGGTGAGAGGTGGGTTGTTACGGTGGTGAGAGGTAGGAGATGTAGGTTTCTGGAACGGTAGGGTGGTGTTTAGTTGGTGCAGCCGTTGACTGGTGGTGGCTAGGTGGTGCAGTTGTGGACTGGTGGTGGCTAGGTGGTGCAGCAGTGGACCGATGTGTGCAGGTGTGTGTGTGTGTGTGTGAACTTTATGGTGGTTTATGGTTCAGGCCCGTTCTTGTTTGGGCATTAGGGTTCAGATCCGGATTTGGGGGTTAGGGTTCAGATCGATGTGGTGTAGTGGTGGTGGTTTATGGTGCAGTGGTGGTGTGGTGGTGGTGGTTTATGGTGTGGTGGAAGGGTGGAGAAGAAAGTGTGTGTGTGAGAGAGAGCGTTTTGTGTTATAATATATATATATATATATATATATATATATATATATATATATATATATGGGAAGGATAAATTGAAAACCCTCTTGAGTTGAGAAAACCTTGGAAACCCATGTAAAAAATCATTTTTTTTTTGAAAAAAATAACCAATGTAAAATACATGTTTTTAAGCATTTTGGGCCAAAAAAATATAAAAAGCGCCGAACGGATTTTTTTAAAAAAAATAAACAAAGTTGCTAAAAAAACATATGTTTTCAGCTATTTGCTGTTTTTTATCAGGTGTAAACATGTGTTTTCGCAGCTTTGTTTATTTTTTTAAAAAAAATCCCTTCGGCGCTTTTTTTATTTTTTTGGCCCAAAACACGTAAAAACATGTATTTTACATTGGTTATTTTTTTCAAAAAAAAATAACAATTTTTTACATGGGTTTCCAAGGTTTTCTCAACTCAAAAGGGTTTTCATTTTATAATTGGCCTATATATATATATATATATATATATATATATATATATATATAGGGTAGGGTTCAATTAGGAACCAACCCTTAGTTAGGAACTTTAGGAACCAATCTCATCTATCCATCTTCAATGGCATGATGGTAAATATGTTAAACATTAATTAACTTTTTAATTAAATCAATGGGTAATATTGTCTTTTGGTATTTGAGTTTTAATAGGTTATTTAGTATACATTGTAACTGACAAAACACAACTAATATCATTTGTGCGTTTCTTGTGTACATCATTGCTACAAAAACATTATACTGTACGATAACATTAAACAACTATACGTCAGTGTATATTCATATTCCAACAATTATACATCAGTGTATAGTCCAATCATTGCTACAAAAACATTATACTGTACGATAACATTAAACAACTACACGTCAGTGTATACTCATATTCCATGCACTCACACAAAACTGATCGGTTGGTCTTATCAAGAGTAACCTGAAACAAAGAAAAAGGTTGTTTAGCATATACATCAGTGTATACATACAATATACATCAGACCCTAATAAAATTGATGCTATAGAACAGTGTTTAGTATCGTCATATTCAAACAATTATACATCGGTGTATAGTCCAATCATTGCTACAAAAACATTATACTGTACGATAACATTAAACAACTATACGTCAGTGTATATTCATATTCCAACAATTATACATCAGTGTATAGTCCAATTAGTACTACAAAAACATTGTACTGTACCATAATATTTAACAAATATACGTCAGTGTATATTCATATTTCAACAATTATACATCAGTGTAAAGTCCAATTAGTGATACAAAAACATTCTATAGTACCATCAAATTCAACATATATACATCAGTGTATATTATGTTTAATTATATTACCAGCTTATTGTATCTGTAAGCTTCAGGAAATATACGCTGGTGCATACCAACCTATTAAAGTAAGAGGAAATCTTATTGTTTCTGTGTGCTTCAACGAATAACAATAATTAATACACCGGTGTATAATTCCAATTTTGTACGTAAAAAAAATGAACTGTATAATACAAAACAATTATTTCGCAAAAAATACACTACTGTATAACTCTGTGTACTTCGAAAACTGTATTTCGCAAAAACTGCTATTTCGCAAAACTGAATCCATAATACAAATCACAAAAACTTGAATTTCGAACAACAAGTAATTAAAAAACTAAAAAAAAAAATACACAAATACCTTGATTCTCAACACTATTTAGCAAAAAAGGTTGTGATTGTGTATCATGATCCTCAATATCGTGAGAAACTGATTGAATGTTTTCATGTATATGATTATTATCCATCACTTGAATATCTTAATCGATGGAAGCCGAAAGTTTTTCTATTGCTTCTCTTTGAAATCAAACGTACGCGTGATGTTGAGAGATTGGAGGAAGGCAATTGAATGATATTAGGAGGAAATTATGAATTCGTATAAAGAAGATTAATGCAATCAAACGTGTATTTATTAACTTCCATTTTTAAAACTTTTTTTTTAAATTAAAATATAAAACATAATTGTTCAATTACCATCCTACCCTTAGATCAAGATTAAAAGATGAATGGCTCAGATTGATTCCTAAGTTCCTAACTAGTACCTTGGTTCCTAATTGATCTTTTTCCTATATATATATATATATATATATAATTTTTATTTATACATTAAAAACTTGTTCATTATACCTAATGCATTAGAGAGTTGTACCTAAATGTAAAATGACTAAAATATCCTTATACTTAACTGACTTGGTTAACAACTTTAGAAAATTGGACTCAAATGGTTATAGAATTATCAACCAAGCACTCAGAATATTAAAAATGAAAATATTGGACTCAAATAGTTAAAATCAACAAAACTCAGGGACTCAAAAAGGAATTTACTCATGATTATATGATAAAGATGAGAGTTTAAATATAAACACGTTATTAATACAAATAATAAAGATAACCTTTTTATATGTAATAGAGGTAGGCTGTTTAATTTTTTTTTAACGGCTTAAATAACACTAAATTTGTAAAGCTCTATGAAGGGGTAGGGACCCAAATTCACTCGGGCCCCTACCCAAAAATAAAAAGGCCCAAACATGAGAACAAAGACTCTAAGCCCAAATAACCCCAACCAGGGGCAAGTAAAACTCGCGGGACGCACACGCGGACCAAATGGCAAATCGGCGGGGATAACTCGTTAGGCCCCGCGGGTTAACACCCTGAGCAGACACGTGGCAGCTACACACTTGATCGTACAATAAAGCACGATCCAATGAAGGCCCAGCGACGTGCGACAAGGAGCATGTTGCACGATCGACCAGCAGGGGACGCACACGTGTCCAGTGTCAAACCCGCGGGAGACAAGCAGTACGTCCCATGCACCGATTAGCCAATCAGAATACACGGGACCACCTCAGTGAAGATCTCCACTAACGAAAGCCTACAGAGGGGACAATAGTACATGCGAGGACCAATCATATCGGCCCAGGCCTGCAACCAACCACACGACGACGCGTCACAAGAAAGGGTACGATCATTCTCTGTGATTTCCTACCTGTCATATAACATCTCTTGTTGGGCCTAATTATGGGCCGGTGTGGAGGCAAGCCCTTGACTGGGCTTTAGCCCACTGGGTAAGTTAAGGGTGAATGTCAAGGTCCGTGTGGAACCTATTTAAGGAGGACTTCGTCTCCTTGAATAGGCCATTCAGAAATCCCTGAAGAACACACTTAGACCAACCACGTTTTTGTGTCTGCTAAGTAGAATCCCCTGGATTCGAGGCGGTCGCCCCACACCGGAATATTGTGTTTCTCAGGTTCCTGCTGTAAAGGAGTCACTCGTCTTAGCGAAGGATCTTACCTGCAGAAGCAGATCGTTCATACAGCTTGAAGGTGAACATTTGTTTCTTCACTCTAGTTTTTTTAGAATTATGTCTGCATAATGTGGCAAATAACACATGCACTTCTAAAGATGTGCATGATTTAGTTTAGTTCGATTATTAATCTCAACCGAAACCACCAGCTGATTGATCCTATTAATCAATCGGTTAATTGGTTTAGTTTTTTGGTTATATTGTCAGTTTTCAGTTCGGTTCAGTTAATTTTGGTTATAACCAAACTTTGGCTAAAATATTTACTTATAAGAGGCTGTTTGGTTGATTAAGTGTTGAATGGTTATGATGTCTGAATAGTTAAAAGGTCTGAATGGTTAAGTGCTGAATCATTAAGTTGGACCTCTTAATGGTTAGTTTTCTTGTCCCACATTGGTAGGAGAGTCTCATTAAGGTTCAGTCGAGTTCAGTGCTTAATGGTTCAGTGCTTAATTGTTCAGCAACTTCCCAAATCTTAATGGTTCAGCCTTAACCATTCCATTCAGAAGCTGAAACAAACGCGCTGAATGCTGAATCATTCAGCGCTGAAGGGTTCAGAGTCTCATTAAGAGGCTTACTAAACAGCCCTTAAGTATATGAAATGGAGATATAAATAAATGAAATGATAGTATGAAAGCTAAAAATATACGAACACATGAAATATTCGTTTTGATTTACTTAATTTTGGTTTGGTTTTTTCTGTTTTTTGTTTAGTTTTGATTAACGATTCAATCATTGTTCACCCCTAGACATTGTTAATGACTTAACATATCAATTTTTTTAATTAAAAAGTAGGAAAAATTACAGAGATCGTCCTTTATGTTTACCTCTTTTTTCAGTGGTTGTCCTTTAACTTCAAAATTGATTAAAATCGTCCTTTATGTTCTAAAATCTTACAGCTTTTGTTCTTTAGACCTAACGTGGTTGGTTTTACTGATTAAGTTATGTCACGTGATGGCATAATTGACATTTCACCTTCTATCTTTATTTCCCCCTTATTAAAACCTGAAAACACTGATATCCCATTATAACCCTCCACCACATTCCCTCCAAGCACTTACAACCTGCCACCATCCACCACTATAACCAAGTCGCACCAACCTACCACCAGACCACAACACCACCAACCTACCACCACCACAACCTGACACGAACAACACCCCACAGTGCCACCAACCATCACCATAACCTACCACGAACAACCCCCCATAGTGCCACTAACCACCACCTACCACCACGAAATCCCACAAATCCAATAACCACAAAAACCCCCACCAAATCCGACACCCCCACCATAATTAACAAACCCTAAATCTTAATTCTTCAACAAACCCTAACCCCCAATTCGATTAAGAGTTTTCCACGAAAAATCTAGGGCGGAGGGATAATAGGGATGTGTCTTGAGGTTGAAAACGACGAGTTCTCGTCAAAACACCAAAATCTAACATCCTCCTTCATGAGAAACAAGAAGAACGAGTTTAGACTTCGTGAAACTAAGTGGACTGGATGTAATTCCAATCTAGGTGTCCTTAGGCTTGTGGATCCGATTAACATGAACATCAAAGTGTTGGGGATCACAGGAGGAATAATAAGCGTCCCTAATAATAAAGGCAACGACGGTGGAGACAGAGAGCCTGGCAAGAAGCAACAGCAACCATCGTTTCTTGTGGAACAAGAATGTTGATGGTAGCCATAGGGGTGGGATCAGTGAAATGGGTGGGTTATTGCATTGATCTAGGGTTTGTTTGAATCTTGTTATGTGGGTGTTAATAGATTTGTAGATGGTACATGGGAGTTGATGATGTGAGATTTTTGTGATATGTGAGAGAGATTGGGGAATATTTAGACCAGCGCTGGTGTGGTGCAGTGGTAGGTTGGTGGTGGTTGTATGGGGTTGTGGTAATGGCAGGTGACGGTGGTGGTGGTGGTTGCAGACGGTGGAGGTGATGACCGGTTGTGGTGGCGGTGGGGGTAACAAAAGAGGGGATACACACACACACATATATATATATATATATATATATATATATATAATTAATTTTTAATTCTTTTTGTTTTATGCGTTAAAACAGTTTTTGATTAATGAGTAAAAAAGACTAATTTGCCCTCATGAGAGGTCCACGAGGGCAGATTTAACCCTGAAAATTGACTAAGTTAGTGATAAAGGATAAATGGTGCAAGGCTTTGAAACATAAAGGACGATTTTCATCAATTTTAAAGTTAAAGAAAAACCACTGAAAAAAGAGGTAAACATAAATGACGATTTCTGTAATTTTTCCTAAAAAGTAATAGAAATACTATGTTCAATTGCAGAAATGAGCATGGTTTGATGGTTTAATCGTCGGTTCCGGTCATCCCATCCGAGGAGAACATCAACCTACAACTGACGAACCATGCTTATTTCTGCAATTGAACATACCAATATCATCAGCTTGATTCCCTATTTCAAATCGCGTGAATAGTTGCCTAGAATTGTGAGTTTCAGCTAACGGCGTTAGTGTGCATTAACGTGGGGTCCATTGAGAGCAAAATGTCTGAAAGTTGGGACCGCTAGTGGTTATTTTCGTAGTTAAGACTGTTATTGGCCAATAATCAATAGTTGGGATTATTTAAATCCATTACTCCTAGGATTAAATAAAAGAATTATAGTTCTATAAGAAATGGGAGAAAAGTGTAACTACTAACTAAAAATGAGAAAATTAAAGTTTAACAAAAATGAGGTACTAAAGTGTAACAATGTTTCAATGACTACTTACCCCAATTTTAGAGTTGTTAATAAAAATAAAGTTTTTTACTTTTAGTTATCTTAAACTACAATTTCCTTATGCATTATAATATAAGCATAGATTAACAAACAAAAATTAACAAATTCGCGATTCTTTCTATTGCGATGTAATTTTCGTATTTTGTTTTAATGGTAAACTTAAAATAGTGGATTTTTTAATAGTTTAAATCCGTATCAAACACTTTTCCCCTCTTATTTTATTTATGTACCAACGAGTGCAAACAACAAACCACTTTCCGTTAATAATCCCTTCAAATTAGTCCCACCGTGCACAAGGAAGTACATTTGATTAGGAAGGTATTGTAGTGGCAAAATTTGTCATCATTCGTTAGAAGCAATTTTTACATATTGTTTGGTTTTTTCGCTAACAATTTGTGATACTTTATACTTAAAAAAAATACAAATGCACATTATTTTTCTGAAATTTTTTATATATGTTTTAATATAAAGTTTATTAAAAAATTTTTTTTATCAATATAAAGTATTCTTTTATGTTACGAGACAATAGAATACTTTATTTTGAATTCAACTCATTTTATAATATAAGTATTATGGAATCGTGGAAAAAAAATTGAACAAAACTGTTTAAGGGCATGTTTGGTAATGAGTTTTTAAGAGCTTTTATGAGCTTTAAGCTTTTAAGAAAAAACTCTTACTCAATAAGTCTCAGGTGCTCACCCTAGTGCGATGGGTAGCTAACACTCACCAAGCCACCAATTTCGGGGAAAACCCGATCCTTTACCCGCCTGATGGCACGACGGTAAAGAACCATTAAAACTCGGTGGATCAGGAACTTGAAGCTTTTAGGTTAGGAGAAAAAACTCTATATTGAAAAGCTACTAGTATTAGCGTTTAAGAAAAAAAAAACTCCTACTAGCTACAAGCTTTTAATGAGTAAATGACACAAATACCCATTCTCTCATAAAAAATTAAAAAAACATGCATACAAGCTTTTAGTTCATGCTCATTTTGGTCATTTTATATATTTTATTAAAAGTTTTAGCTACTCTGCTAAACACCAAAATATATTTAAAAAACTACCGCTTTCAATAACAAAAAAATGAAAAAAAAAAAAAGAAGAATTAATTGGAGTCTCCGCTGACAGAATTTGTAGAAAGATGAATTCACAATTGGAGTGCGAACCTTTTCTAAAACCTATTATTTAAAAATAATCACAAATCTACAATAGCTCATAGACCATAGTTTGAAAAATCAAAAAATTCACTATGGCACATAGACATGATCATAATATTCATATGTTAGCTATGTCTTTAATTTATTTTATTAGCTTGTTTCTAATCGTTCATACCATTTTCATCGAATTCGAACACCAAAACCAAGTTCTGCATATTATCACAATGAACTTTAATTATTAAGCTCCCTTCATCACTAAACTTGTTTTTTTGTTTATGTTATGATAATTGTAAACGTTGTACTAATGATTAAGAATGAATATTTATAATTAGGTTATATTATTTTGAGATATCAAGACTGCTCCCCCATGAAAGTTGAAAAATCATTGTATCCAAACTTAGAAATTAAATATAATAAAACTTACATATAAAAATAACTTATTTGTTTTTATTATTGGAATTCTAACAAACACATGGAATTGTCAACGTGTCTACCTCGTTTTATATTAGCATTTTGAGATCAGAGATTCTTCTTGCTAAAACGCCTTGCCGTTTATGATATACACAAATAAATTTTAGATTAATACAAACTAGCTTACAATCTCATGCATTACACGAATTGATAAATGTAATGTTATATAGTTAATAGAAAATTTATGTTCAGAAAACATATACATTTGAAAAAATCGACGTATTATACTGATAGAATAACATAAAATGTAATTTATTAACATATACAATCCTCAAGATATTATAAACATTGGCGTGACAGTTATAGATTTTAATAAGTTATTTTTAAAAACATTTCAAATAGTAATTAACTATGATTTTTTAATACCGCCTATTTTTTTTATTATTTAACATATTGTATTTTTATTATTATTTAACATTCAACCACATTAAATATTTGAAAATTTTTAGATGTTACTTATAAAACAATTGTCTTCATTATTTTTTTCATTTCTAGTATTTTAGCTTAAATAAGTTTGAACTTGGTGAAATTTTTAAGTAAAAAAAATAAGTTTAAAGTATTAATAATTAATTTTATATTAAATTTATTTAGTTAATAATATAATAACTAACTTTAATTAAAAAATTAATATCCAAAATAATTTTAATTAAAAGATTAGTATCGTCAATTAAATTAAGTAAAGGAAATAATATCTTTAATTAAAAGATAAGTAACTATAAATGAATTAGAGTTCAATCCACCTCCAGCATTGTTATTGTTATTGTTATTTTTTTCCGGATAATTATGTAGCGTTCGTTTCACGAAATGTAATGAAATTCAGATGGAATTGGAATGTATATTCCATTCCTAATGTTTGTTTGTTTCAACAAAAGAATAAATTATAATTGAACAAGAACATACGAAATACTATCTACATTCCAAATTTATCGAGATTTCATTCCACTATGTGAAATGAATACACTTAAATTCCAAATCAAGTTATAGTTCCCGCACGAATTCCAATTTCAATTCCATTACAATCCATGAAACGAATTTGCCTTAGTGTTATTTAGCACATCATTTGGAAATTACGCTCACCTCCGGATTGTTGTTATTTGGAAATTAGTGGTTTCAATTTCAACCTCGTTTCTAGTATAAACTGAGATTACCAACCCCCATTTTATGGTCTCGAATTTTGTGATATGCTATAGTGAAGCGTGGTTAGTTTAGATTCATTATGACGGTTTATATATCAAGATGTTTATATTTCATATTTGACTTCAGATAATCTTGTGAACACCGCAAGATGATGGGGAGAAACATCACACGATATTCGAATCGTATTTATAGATTCGGTATGATATTCGGTACCTACTTTTCACAAATTTGGTATCGGTACGGTAGTGATCTCATCCCAAATATGTAGACAAGTTTGTCTTCATCATCATCTTGTCGAATATAGGCGACATATTGGTGCGAGATGATGAAGCGTCTATGCATTAATTTAATTTAACATGATACATATATTATTTTATATTAATTTAGGCGCCATTTTTGTGAAAAGTGTAGGACACAACAGTATCATGATCATGGTAGGCCAGGCTCAAAACATATAAAATTTTTGGTAAATTCTTGACAAATTTACACTACGAAGCGAAAAAGTTGGGTGGGCCAAGGCCTCGTCTGGCCCATACAAAAATCCGCCCATGATCATGATAATGAGTTTGATGGTGTGTCGGCCTCGTATACCAGAGTCGCTTAGCATGACACAACATAAGGGGTAACTTAGCAAGCCCTCTATTACCAAGCTTTTTGAGAGTATGCGCGCAAAGAAGCAATTGGGGATTCGTTGTTTGAAAGGGGCAAGGCTTATTGAGGGCCGGGGGTGCTCCAGCCCCTACCGATTTTTGTCAAACCGTAGATGATTAACGAAGAAACAACAGACACTATATGTACTTAAAAGAAGGACGAGAGAAACAACTAAACAGACAAAGGCTTTACATATAGCCCTCAGAAATCCAGCCCACATTGTTAGCCCAAGATGTCCAGAGAGTCCAATAACAAAACATGTAAACAATAACACTTTGTTATAATCTAGTAACTTGTTATAAAATTGAAATAGATGTAATGTATAACTTTCAACACGCCTACTACTTACTACATCCTCATCCAGAGCTATGTAACTCTTTTAATATAATGCAATTATTATATCGTCAACAAAGTAGTATTCGTTTGTTTATCAATACATTGTTGCTCGATAGAAAACATGGACGCGCTAGAGGTATGGGACGCATAGGTGCAAATGATCATACGGAAGGAGATGGGGGCCGATATATCAATAATGCAACTGCTTCAACGACCAAAAGCGAAGGATGGAGGCCGATATATCAATAATGCAACTGCTTCAACGACCAAAAGTGAAGTGTTGCATCAAAAGGAGTACCACCACCCAACGACTCTCTCCCGACTTAGCTAGATTTTCTTTTCTTTTGTATACAGTTTGTATAAACATATTTTTTTATTTAACATATGCTCTAAGGACTTTCTTTTGTTTACGGTACTTTGTTATTTGTAGATTTTATTTATCTATACTACTATATAGTACATTCTAGACGGTTAAAATGGTCATTTCACATTCTTCTTCATGGGTAAAATAGTACTTTTATTCCTTTGGTTGGACACATTTAAGAGAACAATTAATAGTGATTGAATATTCTTCTTATTAATAATACTCCATTTAATATATTATGCCTTCTTTAATATCCCTCAAAATGAAGACCTATCTATTTTGTTCATGTACGTTGATAATTTTAGCCATAAGGTTGAACATGGAAAATTAGAATAAAATACATATTTGACTTCGGTGAACGTAAAGTCTCATAAAAAAATATATATTAAGTTGCATACAAAACTAATATTAAAAAAAATATATATAGAAAACTAATTATTTATCAACTTTACTCTACTTTGTACATTACTTTTTTTTCTTTTTAATTTTTGTTTTTGTGAGGTTTAAAATATCAACGTACATGAAACTTTATTACTATAAAACTTTATTACTTTCCAAGTCCGTTTCAACTTAATTGTGGGATGTAAATCATAACTTTGAAGGATTCCGTTTCTTTTCTTTCATTTTCTTATAACCGAATCCTTCAACACCACAATCATTGGGATTAATTTCACATTAACAAACCTTCAAACACATTTGATTGACAAAAAAGAAACTGATGGCCACCTTCAAACGACATTCAAACGCCATTAACTTCACGATGAGTTTAAAACCCGAACACGACACCTCATCACCGAAACAAAACCCCATCTCGACTCTCTCTCTCTCTGTTATTCCGACCACTCACCGGCCGCCCGAAACCGACGCCGGTGAACGACACCCACCAAAACCAGCAGCAATCTGACGGCCATCGCCACTGTTCCGGCTCCCGTACGACTGAGAACCAACTCCGACAGCTTTCAGTTTGATCCGGTCTGTTTCATCATCCAGCTTCCAGTTTCATAATTTTTGCTACGCCCGGTAATCCTTCAAATTTTGATTGTTAGTAATGTATGCATCTTGATAGTAAATGTAAACACAATATAAAGGGTTAATGGGATGGTGGTACCTTCATGTGGTGGTGAGAGTTTGGGATCAGAGATAGAAAGAGAGAGTGGAAATGAATAATGATTTATTGAAAAGGGAGAGATATGGACAGAAGAATGATAAAGTCGATTTCTTGAGTGAAAAAATAAAATGAAAGTATTCAATGTTACTTAAAAGCTGTGCACTAGGATAATGATGACATAGCTGAATTAGAATTATTAAATTTAATATTAAAATTATGTAGTACAACATTTAACAACAACCAACGTAATAACATATTCTTATTTATAAGTCATCCGTATTTTTATATATTTTTTTTGTAAGTATATAATATATTATTCATTTCCTTTTTATTCGCTTTTATTTATAGTCACTCTAATAAAGCACCTTTAATTATTGCTGTTCAAAAAAAAAAAAAAACGTTTAATTCATTATCGATTTTTTTTTCAAAATTAGTTACGATTTAAAAAAATGTTCGTTGTTAACACCGAGGACATGAATTTGGTGAAGCCAATGGTGGATATATGATGTGTGTGGCTGTATCTCAAGCCTTAATTTCACCCAACCCTCCTTTGTTTATATTCTTTTTGCTTAGTGTATTGTCCTACGTTGGTTCATTGCCTTTGTTATTAATTACATGCTTATGTTCGGTTGAAAAATGTTTCTACTTCATAGTTATTTTAATTTACCACTAACCTGTCGTCTAAGGTGCATTTTCTTGCATTAAATAGTGTACAAATAATTAATTGAATTATGCAAATAATCCTTCACCACACACCTATTGCATCTGACGACATCATGTCCTGTGATTTGGAGTTGCAATTTTGTGACTGTTGAATTTAGTATATCGTGTCCACACACTTTCATTACGTATAATTCCATCTCTTTTTTTAGGTGCGATCCATACTTAGAACCCCACCTTCATCTAGACATGGACATGCCCCCTCGAGAGCACAATGACGTGGCAGGAACATCCAGCCACGGACAACATTGTCCCGGTCCATCTACATCATCTGCGTTACAAACACCCTACAACAAAAGATGCAATGACTCACACGATGCAACAAGGCGATTGCGTAGTACATCGCGGAGAATCCTTGTGGACCAAGGTAACAACACCAACAGTCACCTCAATGAAAGCATATTGACACCAACCTGCACCCTACATCTCGACATAGGCATACCCCAAATTGATCACAACGTTGTGCCAGGACATTCAAAAGGTTCATTTTAATACATCTAACGCACATATTCAATATATATTGTTCTTGTTTTTGTGATGCACTAACAAAATGTCATTACTTAGAATTTCTACCCGATCGACAATCATTGCCACCTGACTATGTACCCATTAGTGATGACACACCGATCATACAGGATAACAACAAAATGCATGCAGGAACCTCCAACCTTGATATCGACCTAAACATGCCCCCTCCAGATCATGATGATGCGCCTGAAGATTCAGAAGGTACATTTCGATTGACCTATCCCACATTTTCCATTAATTGTTTGGCTTTTGTGTTTGCACTAACAACATGCATTACTTAGGTTCCCTAGCCAACAGGCATCAATTGATACTTAACTTCCCAAACCATTTTGTCGACGGTGCGAATCAAGAAGAAAATAACGTAGAGGATATGTACAACTACGTATACGTTGGCATACCCACGTCACATCATCTCCTCAGGGAACAACACCCATGTCGTCATTGCGGAGCCACACGTTTCCAATATGAATTCCCGACATTTTGTTGCATGAATGGAAAGACAGTATTGGCGAACCACCAAATTCCAGATGAGTTACACCAACTATTCACATCCCAAGAAGAAATAGGCAGGGTTTTTAGAGAAAATATTCGGGCATACAACACAAACTTCTCCTTCACATCGATGGGTGTCTCATTAGACGAGACAATGGCTAACATGAGAAATGGCGTATACACGTTCCGAGCACATAAGGGAATATACCACAAAATTGACCAGTTAGTACCACGTGATGGGAAACCAAGGTACTTACAGTTGTATTTTTATGATCCAGATAATGAGTTAGACGATCGCCTTCTATGGCCAAATTTGGATCGCAATATCACCGAGGTCCTGACACGTGTTCTTTCCAACAACCCATATGTCAAGACATTTCGAAGTCTCGCAGATCTAGGGCCATTAGATAATTACAGGGTCACTTTGAATGCATCAGTCGAACTTGACCAACGTGTCTACAACCGACCCACCACATCCGAAGTAGCTGGTATTTGGGTAGAAGGTAACGACGATATCACATCATACAAAAGAAGCATTGTTGTCTATGGGAGGTCCGACCAACCACAAACTATACAGCCATACCTGAGTTGCTACGACCCCCTCTCATATCCTTTGTTTTTCCCACATGGTGAGCCGGGCTGGCATAGTGGAATCCCACGCCAAGGAGTTGAAGCTAATGCTACATTTGAAGCTAATGCTACATTTGAAGCTAATGCTACAGATAATGAACAAGAAAGTAATGAAGACGACACAGAAGGTACATACACATCTTCACCCTACTTACACACACATACACACTGAAAAATAGCCATACGTGTACTATTTTTTAGTGATTGCTAACTTGATTTCCACCATTCCCAGAGGCAACGACACGGCGTAATAGAACAACCGTCAGTATGCGAGAGTATTATTGCTATAGGTTTCAAATCCGACCAACCCAAAACATTCTACTCCTTGGTGGTAGATTGCTGCAACAGTTTACGGTTGACACATACATCAAGCTGGAAACTGCACGCTTACAATATTACCACCACAACCAAACTAAAATAAGGGCGGATTTGTATCAAGGCATCGTGGACTGCATCAATGCTGGGGACGCTCAACCAAACAGAATAGGTAGACGAATCGTACTCCCTGCATCTTTCATTGGTGGGCCTCGCGACATGCGACGTCGGTTCCTAGACGCAATGGCATTAGTCCAAGACGACGGGAAACCAGATTTCTTCCTAACAATAACATGCAACCCAAACTGGCCGGAGATATGTTCCAACTTACAACCTGGCCAAGCCGCACAGGACCGACCAGATCTTGTTGCACGAGTTTTCCGGGCTAAATTAGAGGAACTAAAAAAACAACTTTTCCAAAAACACATCCTTGGGGAGGTGAAAGCCTATGTTTACGTCATCGAGTTCCAAAAACGTGGATTGCCTCATGCACATTTCCTTCTCATAATGTACCCCCACCACAAAGTCATCAATCCCGACCAGTACGATCAATTTGTGTCTGCTGAAATCCCTAGCATGGAAAGCTTTCCCCAGTTGCACGAGATTGTCGTAAAGCACATGATTCATGGCCCTTGCGGCCCTCTGCGAACAAACAGCCCATGTATGCAAGGAACTCCTAAACTATGTCGCTTCCGTTATCCAAGACAATTCAATGATCAAACGAGGCAGGGAGAAGACGCATATCCGTTGTACCGCCGACGCAACAACGGGATTAGAGTTGATGTCCGTAACAAAACACTAGACAATAGATGGGTCGTCCCTTACAACCCAACGTTACTAATGTTGTTTAACTGTCACATCAATGTCGAGATATGCTCCAGCATAAAATCTGTAAAATATCTCTTCAAGTATATTTATAAAGGTCATGACAAACAAGTCATCCAAGTTGAACCAGATGCGGAGAATGTTATCATCGATGAAATCCGACGATACCAAGACGCACGCTATGTTTCGCCCCCTGAGGCAATGTGGCGTATTTTTTCTTTCCCCCTATCTCAGATCCAACCCACGGTTTTAACATTACAACTACACCTCCCAGATAAACAAATGGTGACATTCACTGAGAAGTCCAACATGAGGAATGTTGTTAAAAAGGAAAGAAACAAAAAAACCATGCTCACTGCATTTTTTGAGGAAAACAGGCTCCACCCAGAAGCGAGGGACCATTTGTACAAAGATTTCCCAAAACACTACACGTGGAGTACAAAAAAACGCTGTTGGAAACCTCGAGCACGCATACCACAAAAAGGTCGTATTGTTACTGCAAACCCGGCAGAAGGGGAACGATATTACTTACGACTCCTACTCACAAGTGTCAGAGGAGCTACGTCCTTTGAACATCTTCGCACGGTCAATGATGTTCTTCATACTACATTTCGCAAAGCGGCACAGGAACTAGGGTTAATTGAGAACGACGATATCTTATCACAATGCCTTGAAGAAGCAACTATATTTCAATTCCCCAACGCACTTCGTAGGTTGTTTGCGACCATATTGATCTTTTGTGAACCTGGAGACGTTCGACAGCTGTGGAGTTCACATTTTGATGCACTCTCTGAAGACTATCGCCTTCATTCTCAAAACATGACACACGTCCAGAATTTGGTCCTTACTGAAATCGACACCCACATACAATCAATGGGAAAAAGTTTGAACGACTATGATCTCCCACGCCCATCACAACAACTTCATAACCAACACACAACACACCGTGACATACAAGAGGAGTGCAGTATAGTTGTTCACCCCACTGACTTACAAGCAAAGAATTTACTTAACTGCGATCAAAAAAGGGCCTTTGATGAAATCATGCGACATATCAATCACGCTATCCCAGGCGTCTTCTTCATTGACGGTCCAGGTGGAACAGGTAAAACATTCCTTTACAAAGCATTGCTTGCGGAGGTTCGATCTCACGGCCACGTTGCCCTCGCCACCGCTTCCTCGGGCGCTGCTGCAAACAACATGCCAGGAGGGAGAACAGCACACTCAAGATTCAAGATCCCAACTAAACTTGACAACAACTCCCTGTGCGGCATAGAAAAACAAAGCGGGCGCGCACAATTAATTAGGCTAGCAAAACTAATAATCTGGGACGAGGCATCCATGGCGAGACGACAGTCAATAGAAGCCGTTGACAGGACCTTTCAAGACATAACAGGAATCAACCTCCCATTCGGAGGGAAGATAATGGTAATGGGAGGTGATTTTAGACAAGTCCTACCAGTAATTAAGCGAGGCACACGAGCGCAAATTGTAGACGCTAGCCTACGCATGTCACCTATTTGGTCTGTAACTAAGAAAGTACGCTTGTCCATAAACATGAGAGCGCTTACTGATCCTTGGTTTTCCGAATTCCTATTACGAGTCGGCAACGGGACGGAGGAAACCACATATGGAAACCAGATTCGCATCCCTGATGACATGACAATCCCGTTCACCACAAAGGAAAACTCTATAAAACAACTGATCAAATCCATCTTCCCCTCCCTCAACTCAGGTGCCCAGTCATCCGATTACATAACCTCCCGAGCCATATTAACAACAAGAAATGAGAGTGTTGACGAGATTAACAACCAAATGATCGACATTTTCCAAGGAGAGGAAAGACACTACTATAGTTTCGATGAGGTTGATGATGACCAACACCACTTGTACCCAATCGAGTTCCTTAACTCCCTAAATGTCAGCGGCATCCCCCCACACAAACTACGCCTAAAAGTTGGATGCCCAATTATATTGTTGCGAAACATCGACCCATCAAATGGCCTATGCAATGGCACCAGACTAATATGTAAACGTTTTGAACGCAACGTTATTGATGCGGAAATAGCTGTTGGAGAACATAAAGGTAAACGGGTCTTCATCCCAAGAATACCACTAACTCCATCCGAAGACGACATGTTCCCGTTCAAACTAAAAAGAAAGCAGTTCCCAATCCGATTAAGTTTCTCCATGACAATAAACAAAGCCCAAGGACAAACTATTCCGTATGTAGGTGTTTACCTCCCAGAACCTGTATTCTCTCATGGCCAACTTTATGTGGCCCTGTCAAGGTGCACCACAAGGCACAACACAAAGGTATTGGCACATCCAACCAACAGGGATAACGAAAGCGGAGTCTACACTACAAATGTAGTGTACCGAGAGGTTTTAGAAGACTAACTACCATTGCCTACATCAAAACAAAGGTATGTCACTACAAGTTAGCATACACATTATTGTGTTTAAAATTATCTATTCAAAACATTTTCTTGACTTATGTTTTTTGTATTCACATAACTCTATGGTCTAATTTTATTGTTTCACACTTTGGGTTACTTTCGTATTTCATTGTAGTTAATGCAAACTTAACGTCTAACTCTACTACACTTTCTACTTGATATTAAAAAATCTTATACTCAAACTTACTACTTGAAGTTTTGTAATTGCAGAACAAAATACATGTTCATTTTTTAACATGGTAGCAACAACACTTTGGAATAATCATGAAGGTGAAATGCATAATAGATATACCGATGGTTATCTTATTTCAGTTTAGTCGTTTTTTTTTCTTTTTTGGCCATTATGTATTTAACTCTAAATATTTTGACATATCAGCAATGTTTTGATCAGACCTTCAGGGTCATGGTAGATTTGACATAGAAGAATAACTTAAGACATGTTACTATAGTTTTTTTTTTTTTTAT
The DNA here is from genome assembly GCA_028751855.1 of Ambrosia trifida. Classification (NCBI taxonomy): domain Eukaryota; kingdom Viridiplantae; phylum Streptophyta; class Magnoliopsida; order Asterales; family Asteraceae; genus Ambrosia; species Ambrosia trifida. The sequence continues at coordinate 34,202,996 of CM054127.1, forward strand.
TATATATGTTCAGATTTTGTGTTGATTAGGGCTTATGTATGTGAAATTATGTTCATGTGCAAAAATGGAGCAAGGGAAAGTTTTAACACATGATCAACACCAATGTTTGTGCTATATAAATGTATCCCGTATGGTTATCTCTTTTTGCCAATATATATCTCGCTTGCATAAACGAATTATATACCAGACACACATGTAGGGGGTCACACATAACATATTCTTATTTAGGTACACCAACCAACTGACATAGATTGTCACTTTACATTCCTCGCCATTCTGATGACACTTCAAATCAAGAAGAAAACAACAGACACTATATGTACTTAAAAGAAGGACGAGAGAAACAACTAAACAGACAAAGGCTTTACATATAGCCCTCAGAAATCCAGCCCACATTGTTAGCCCAAGATGTCCAGAGAGTCCAATAACAAAACATGTAAACAATAACACTTTGTTATAATCTAGTAACTTGTTATAAAATTGAAATAGATGTAATGTATAACTTTCAACACGCCTACTACTTACTACATCCTCATCCAGAGCTATGTAACTCTTTTAATATAATGCAATTATTATATCGTCAACAAAGTAGTATTCGTTTGTTTATCAATACATTGTTGCTCGATAGAAAACATGGACGCGCTAGAGGTATGGGACGCATAGGTGCAAATGATCATACGGAAGGAGATGGGGGCCGATATATCAATAATGCAACTGCTTCAACGACCAAAAGCGAAGGATGGAGGCCGATATATCAATAATGCAACTGCTTCAACGACCAAAAGTGAAGTGTTGCATCAAAAGGAGTACCACCACCCAACGACTCTCTCCCGACTTAGCTAGATTTTCTTTTCTTTTGTATACAGTTTGTATAAACATATTTTTTTATTTAACATATGCTCTAAGGACTTTCTTTTGTTTACGGTACTTTGTTATTTGTAGATTTTATTTATATCTAAAATAAAACCCCGCTTACGGCTGTGCACATATAATGTAATAGCAATAGTCAACCCACATTAATATTGTACTAGGTTAGAGTCCCGTGGGGACCCACGGTTCACCCGAAAGTAAAATGAAAAAAAAAGTAGAAAAATAAGAATTGTATTATGCAATTTGTTTTGGTTACTAAATGTTTGATAATGTAATATGTATGAATTTTGATGTTAAATGCAAAATGTCATCTAACAGTTTAATGTAACAAAATGATGGATATATCGAGTAAGTAAAGTTTAATTTGACAACTGCAAACTACATAGCATACTATCACAATATCACACATTACATCATTTGGGTAATATCTATATTCTAATCATAACTAAGCTTAAGCATAGAACACTTATCATTTAGTTGGGGCTTAACGAACTTCAACCAATATCACACATTACATCATTTGGGTAAGGGTAATATCTATATTATAATCATAACTAAGCTTAAGCATAGAACACTTATAATTTAGTTGGGGCTTAACGAACTTCAACCAATGGTCCATTTTCATTACTTCAATCAAAATCTTTCAACTCTTGCTCATTGATAGCTGATTTTTCACCTTCGAAGTTGTTATCATTGTCATCACGATCCTAGGAGTGCAGCTCATTTTCAATAATTTATGAAAACCTCCACCATTGTATTCCATATTTGTGTTCTACATAAAATATAGTTGTTGTAAAGATATGGATACGGTGATAAGTAAATCAAGAAACAATCCTTAACCCACTTACTTGAATGGGTAGCTTAAATTTTCATGTTATCTCTCCAATGGTTCAAACCGATTACATAGCTAAAAAACAACTAATAAGAAAATGGGTCCAATGTCACATGCTGTAATATAAATTTCCTATATTTTATTAAAAAATAGACACCAAAAGGATCAACCCCAGACCCATTTCAACATGTAGCCAAAAGGACCCATTTAGGCAACTTTTGACATGTTACAAAAAGCCGCAAAAAAAAAACGTCATTATTTAAACTGTGTAAATATAGTACTTAACAATTAAAAATCTTAATAAATAACACCAAAATCATAATCAATCATTCAAATCAATGACATTAAAATAATCCGCATCTGAAATTGACTTACCCATTATATACAAATTATTATTAACATCTTAAAATTAGCACACTTAAAATTAGCACACTTATTGAAATCAAGATGATGATTATCGTTTAGTTACAATTGATTAAAGGAAAGTCGTAATATCAAAATGAAAGTCGGTCAACAATGTTAAAATGAAATTCGTAATATTAGTAACATCAATAAATAATATTAAAAATCTTAATAAATAACATCAAAATCGTAATCATCATTCAAATAAATGACACTAAAATCATCCGCGTCTCAAATTGCCTTACCCATTATAAACAATTTATTATTAACATTTTTAGTAATCATTATTAGTTGTACAGAAAGTAACATTTTGAAAATTTATATTATCATTTAATTTCGTTGTTAAATTTGGTATGACGATTAAATGATTTTATTATTTGTTAAGGTTTATATAGTATTGCTGTCTCTCGAACAATTCTGCAAAATCGAAAATACTGTGCCTCGATTGACGTGATCGAGTAGGAATATTTATTTATGTATTTGAATTATAAAAATGGAAGGATTGGTAATTGATGTGAATTGGTCAACAACGCTTAAAATTAGCACAATCAAACTCAAAGACATAAAGTCAAATAATTGACCTCCATCAAATTAACAAAAGCGTAAAACGTTTTTACTCAAATTTGGTCAACAATATTAAAATTAAGGTCGTAATATTAGTAATAACATTGAAAATTATCTTGAATACATTATATATTTTAGGAAACTGTTAAATAGATTTAAATTATATTTATTATTAAAAGAATAATAAAAGTGTAGGAAAATAAATGTACACTCCTATCTTCGGATTATATTTAAATTATAAACTGTTAAATAGATTTAACACTGTTAAATAGATTTTAATAAATGTTTAAAAGAAAGTCGTATATGTTTAAAAGAATATCGTTTCATGACAATTGATTAAAGGAAAGTTTTTGAATTATGAAAAAAGGGAAGGATTGGTAATTGACGTGAATAGGTCAACAACGCTTAAAATTAGCACAATCAAATTCAAAGACATAAAGTCAAAGAATTGACCTCCATCAATTTAACAAAAACGTAAAAAGTTTTTACTCAGATTCGGTCAACAATATTAACATTAAGGTCGTAATATTAGTAATAGCATTGAAAATTATTTTGAATACATTATATATATTTTACGAAACTGTTAATTATATTTAAATTATATTTATTATTAAAAGAATAATAAAAGTGTAGGAAAATAAATGTACATTGTTATCTTCGGATTATATTTAAATTATAAATTGTTAAATAGATTTAACATTGTTAAATAGATTTAAATAAATGTTTGAAAGAATGTCGTATATGTTTAAAAACATATCGTTTCATCACAATTGATTAAAGGAAAGTTGTAATATCAAAATTAAAGTCGGTTAACGATATTAAAATGAATTTCGTAATATTAGTAATATCAATAAATAAGATTAAAAATCTTAATAAATAACAACCAAATCATAATCAATCATTCAAATCAATAACATTAAAATTATCATAAATAACATTAAAACTCTTTATAAATAACAACAAAATCATAATTTAAATTTCAAAATCAAAAACATCTTGTGGTGAAACCTTAGTAACAAACATTTTGTGCTCGATTGAACACCATTTGAAGACACAATATTCGCCAATGGAAGTATCTTTTTATTAAAGCAAATCAGGTCATCCAATCACAGTAAACCTTTACAAAAGAATTAAGTATAGAAAATTTAGAATGTGTAACTAATTATAAAATAAGAATATTGTAAACATAAATGTTGAATATGCAAATAACAAACCTAGCGACTTGTGAAACAATTTCTGCACGTAATATTAGTATTAGTAATATATTCATAAATTAATTCGGTCAATAATAAATAAATGAGCTTAAAAATCATAATATATAACATTAAATTCGATCAACTATTATTAATGCCATTAAAACTCATAATAAATATCATTAAAAAATAAATAAATCCTATTAATTGCAGGCAAGACCAATAATAATTCGAATGAATAGTAATATAAATAATATTAAACATAATTTCATAAAGATTGATTAAACATAATTTCGTAGTAATATTAATATAAATAAATGAGATTAAAAAATCATAATAAATAACATTCAACTCGGTCAATTATTATTAATGTCAATAAATAACATTAATTCTAACATACTAAAAATACATTAAAAATAATTAAATCTTGTTAAACATAAATTTGAAAAATGTACTATAAATAAATGAGATTAATAATTTTAATAAATAACATTAAATTCGGTCAATTATTATTAATGTTAATAAATAATATTAAACATCTTAATAAATAACAATAAAAATGAATAAATCTTATTAATTGCAATCAAGACTAATCATAATTCGAAAACATAGTAATATAAATAAATGAGATTATAAATCTTGATAAATAACCTCAAAATCATAATCAATAATTCAAATGAATTACATTACAAACATAAAAAACCGTAATTTTAATTTGAAAATCAATGACTTCTTGTGGTGGAACCTTTGTAACAAACAACCTGTGCTGGATTGAACACAATTTAAAGACACAATATTCGCCAATGGAAATATCTTCTAATTGAAGCAAACTAAAATCGTAATATTAGTATTAGTATTAGTAATTAGTAATATATTTGTAAAAATAGTAATAGTTTATTTTAATTCGGTCAATAAGATATAAATGAGATTAAAATTAAAAATAGTAATATTAGTTTTAGTATTAGTAAAATATTCATAATTTAATTCGGTCAATAATAAATAAATCAGATTAAAATTAAAAATCGTAATAATAGTTTAGTATTAGTAATATATTCGTAAATTAATTCGGTTAATAATAAATAAATGAGCTTAAAAATCGTAATAACACTAAATTCGGTCAACTATTATTAATATCATTAAAACTCATAGTAAATATCATTAAAACTTGTAGTAAATATCATTAAAAAATAAATAAATCCTATTAATTGCAGGCAACACCAATAATAATTGGAATGAATAGTAATATAAATAATATTAAACATAATTTCATAAAGATAGATTAAACATAATTTCGTAGTAATATTAATATAAATAAATGAGATTAAAAAATCATAATAAATAACATTCAACTTAGTCAATTATTATTAATGTCAATAAATAACATTAATTCTAACATACTAAAAATACGTAAAAAATAATTAAATCTTATTAAACATAAATTCGAAAAAAAGTAATATAAATAAATGGGATTAATAATTTTAATAAATAACATTAAATTCAGTCAATTATTATTAATGTCAATAAATAAAATTAAACATCTTAATAAATAACAGTAAAAATGAATAAATCTTATTAATTGCAATCAAGACTAATCATAATTCGTAAACATAGTAATATAAATAAATGAGATTATAAATCTTAATTAATAACCTCAAAATCGTAATCAATAATTCAAATAAATTACATTACAAACATAAAAAATCGTAATTTTAATTTGAAAATCAATGACTTCTTGTGGTGGAACCTTTGTAACAAACAGCCTGTGCTGGATTGAACACCATTTAAAGACGCAACATTCGCCAATGGAAATATCTTCTAATTGAAGCAAACTAAAATCGTAATATTAGTATTAGTAATTAGTAATATATTCGTAAAAATAGTAATAGAAAATTTTAATTCAGTAATAAGATATAAATGAGATTAAATTTAAAAGTCGTAATATTATTTTTATTATTAATAATATATTCGTAATTTAATTCGGTCAATAATAAACAAATGAGCTTAAAAATCGTAATATATAACACTAAATTCGGTCAATTATTATTATGTGTCATTAAAACTAATACTGAATAACATTAAAAAATGAATAAATTATATTAATTGCAGTCAAGACCAATAATAATTCGTAATATTAGTTTTTGTATTAGTAATATATTCGTAATTTAATTCGGTCAATAATAAATAAATGAGCTTAAAAATCATAATATATAACACTAAATTCGATAAATTATTATTAATGTCATTAAAACTCATACTAAATAACATTAAAAAATAAAATAAATCCTATCAATTGCAGGCAAGACCAATAATAATTCATAAAGATAGTTTAAACATAATTTCGTAGTAATATTAATGTAAATAAATGAGATTAAAAAATTGTAATAAATAACATTCACTTCGGTCAATTATTATTAATATCAATTAGTATATTAGTAATATATTCGGTCAACAATACTATTTTTACGAATACTAATACAGGTTTTAATACAGGTTTTAATTTATTTAATGTTATTAAATAGGCAACATGTGTATTGCTCCTTGTTTATACTCGAAATTAAGATATAATTGGAATGTGTCAATCCATTTTAATTGGAAATAAATGCTGACACAATACAACCTATCTAGCCTAAGATTGCTCCTTGTTTAAAGCCCTTAATTTACGAATTTTGATTACATGAAAGATTTTATCTTTATATACTCATTATAATGGTATATGTGTCAATCCGTTTATCAATCCATGATTTTAAAACAGTTAATTAAAGAAATTAATGTCTAGAATCCTATAACCGAAATAATTGTAACTTTTACATAATTTCAGTAATTAATGTCTACAATCATATTTACGGAATGACTAATACGGTTTGAATTTTTTTAATGTTATTAAATAGTCGATTTTTTTTATTTTTTGAAATTTATACTCGAATTGGAAATAATTGGAATTTGTCAATCCGTTTTAATTGGAAATAAATGCTGACACAATACAACCTATCTAGCCTAAGATTGCTCCTTGTTTAAAGCCCTTAATTTACGAATTTTGATTACATGAAAGATTTTATCTTTAATATGGTATGTGTCAATCCGTTTATCAATCCATGATTTTAAAACAGTTAATTACAGAAATTAATGTCTAGAATCCTATAACCGAAATAAATGTAACTTTTACATAATTTCAGTAATTAATGTCTACAATCATATTTAAGGAATGACTAATACGGTTTGAATTTTTTTAATGTTATTAAATAGGCGTTTTTTTAGATACCAAAAACTTGTTCATAGCTGTCGGCAATGTCTGGATCAAACATTAAAAACAACATTACGAGAATTAATATAATCAGTTTGCTTAAAGTTAACAAAGATAATTATCAAAACAAAAATTACAATCATACCAAAACTCTTGCGGAAGGGTCATGCATGACCTTGAAGAATTGCTCCCCCTTGTGATAAGCCATATTCGCAACTTTGTATTCGGATGGTAGTCTAGCATTCAAATGACAAAACAATCAAAACATTCGCGGCATATCATATTTGACTCATAAACATAAAGATGACAATGAATCCTCTCTGGATCTCAAATGAAAAAAAGATCAAACAACAGTTAATATATTTGTTCCGTTTCATATACAATTAGACTTAAAAATCTGATCTTGCTTCCATATTGCGGTTTGTATTCAACACGTCCATATTTAATTAAAACGCTGAGAATGAAGATTTTCTCTTCAAATATGAAAATGGTTACATATTAAATATTGTTTACAGATAGCCATGCGTTAATAATAAAAACGATGACAATATGGACTTGTTCCACAAATCGTTAACTGGTTCCATATTATCACTAAAAGTTTTACAGGTTTGAGATCCATTTTTGTTGGCTATATTTAACGTTTACGAATAGGAAAACGTTACAATGGTTGATCTTGCTTCGATCCAAATGAAAAAGAAAACATACCTAGAATGAAGAGTGAATAAAAAGAAGAGTGAATAATATTAATTGGAAGATTTGTTAGTTAGGTATTGGAGGAGTGTAATGGAAGAATGTATGAATGTAGAAATAAAAATTAGAAAGAGTATGTAGAAATTCAAGCGGAAGCATGTAAAATTTCTAGCGGAAGCATTTTTGTGTTTGGGTTGAGTTTGTTTCGGCCTTTCGGCCGGAGGCCGCTCGGTTTATAAACGACTCTCAAAATGGCTAGGTGGTTTGGTACAAAAAGTAAAGAGAAGTAATGTGAAAAAAGTATTTTATTGATAATCTTTTGGTACAATTTTGCTACTAATTCCTAGTAGCTATTTATAAGCAAACACAAGAACTAACAATTACATAAGAAATGAAAGTAATAGCATAAATCAAGTTATCCTTGATTTATGCCTTTGACTTGACCATTGACCACATAATTATTGGAGAAGAAATTATCTCCAATAGAGTATTTATAGGGAGCTAGTTGGAGCTCCATATTGGAAATGGGTACCTCAAACACTCTCTAAGGCCTCCATTCAACCCAATCTCACCTCAATTATTATATAGATAGAATAGATTCATTGTAAATATATTGTTTCCATAATTATCAGAACCATCTTGTATTATATATAGTTGATATGAAATAGAAGAAGGCAAGGTTTCCATTCTATCATGGTATCACAGACCAGAAACCCTACCTCCCTCTCTAATCGATCCTAACCTACTTCTTTCTTCCTGCTGCGGCGGCTGCTCCTGTCTTCCTGGAACAGCCTTCTGCTCTATCATTATTTACCTCTACTACACATCCTTAACCACCATATTGATACAACATTTCATACTTCTCTTTCTAATCGATTTTTCACCAACTTATAATAATAATAATAATAATAATCCAACAAATCTGTTCCAATCACACACCATTCCATACCTTCCTTACTCAATCACCACCTTCTCCAATCATTATGTCTTCTCCTGCCCTTTCATCCACAATTGTCCCCTCTATTACTGTCGAGTCTAAAATACATCCCGCCACCACCGTGTCGAACATCAAGAATTTTGTCCCGATCGTGCTTGAGATAGAATCATCGCAGTATGCTTCGTGGGCTACTCTGTTTCGGCTTCACTGCAAAGCCTTCCTTGTCGAAGACCACTTACACCCGAGACCTCCCCAACCCGATCCATCACAAGCCGAATCTTCCCAAAAACCGCTTGACGAATGGGAACGTCTAGATGCTATTGTCCTTCAATGGATTTATAGTACCATATCCAATGACCTCTTGCACACTATTATCAATAACATATCCAACGCTCACGAGGCTTGGATCGCCATCGAAAACTTGTTTCACGACAACAAAAGTGCTCGCGCGATTCATTTAATGAGCAAGTTTTCCAACACACGCTTGGATGGTTTTCCGAGTATGACGGCATATTGTCAAGCCTTGAAAGTCTTGGCGGATCAACTCGCCAATGTGAACGCCCCAGTGGATAACGACCGGCTTGTCTTACAATTGCTTGCGGGACTTAACGAACAATATGAAGGTATATCTACAATCCTTAAAAATCAAGATCCATTACCTTCGTTTTATAATGCCCGTTCGAAACTAATCCAAACCGAGACCGATAAAGCTGAACGTGCCACCCATGCCGCCAAAACAGCCTCCACCGCTTTATCCGCCACCAATTCCCGACACCAAACCAATGACACTAACCGCCCCGTTGACCGCTCCTACGGACGTGGCCGCGGCCGCTCCGGCCGCCGTGGTCGCGGACGTGGATTTTATGGTCGACCACCATCCTATAACTACTGGCCATCTCCTTATTACCCATCGCCATTTTTCCCACCACCCTACTGGCCAAATTCAAATGCATCCCAATCCTCTCGTTCCTCACAGGCTTCGGCCCAACATCCTACATACTCCACTCCAAATTATCCATGGCCCACTTACCCTCCTTGCCCTTACCCCACTACCCGTAACCCAAATCAACCTTCGGCCCAAAATAATCACCAAGGACTCCTTGGCCCAACACCAGCCCAAAGCCATTATGCAGCCTATTCCCCCACTGATATCGAGCAGGCAATGTACACGATGTCTCTGCAGCAACCGGATTTGACACAATACATGGACACGGGTGCTTCTTCAACAATGACGCCTGACAAAGGTGATTTTCATACCTTTTCTAACTCTTGCATTTCTCAAAATATTATTGTAGGCAATGGTCATACTATTCCGATATTGGGACAAGGCACCAAATACTTACCCAAACCCTTCCCCCCATTTATATTAAAAAATGTCCTTTATTCCCCAAAACTAATTAAAAACCTTATATCAGTTCGTCGATTTACTAGGGATAACTCTGTGTCTGTTGAATTTGATCCGTTTGGTTTTCTTGGGAAGGACCTCAAGACGCGGATTCCGCTCCTGCGATGCAACAGCAGCGGTGATCTCTACCCTCTGGTGCTAGGGTCCTCCTCCACTCCACTTCCCACTGCTTTTGCTGCCATCACTGCTGACTTATGGCACCAACGTCTTGGCCACCCAGGACGTCAAACTTTAAATTCAATAAAACCATCTACTTCTGTTTCGTTTAAAAACTTTAATAAGCATGTTTGTGATTCGTGTGTTTTTGGTAAAAGTATTAGACTACCTTTCTTTGCCTCTAATTCTTGTGTGTTTCAATCTTTTGATATTATTCACAGTGATGTATGGACCTCCCCAGTTATTAGTTCGTCTGGCCATAAATATTACGTATTATTTTTAGACGACTATTCTAATTTTTTATGGACCTACCCACTCACCCACAAATCCAATGTTTTTCAAGCCTTTACCCAATTTGCATCAACTATTAAAACACAATTTGAAAAGACAATCAAAACCTTTCAGTGTGACAATGGCCGTGAATACGTTAACAATTCTTTTCAAAAATTTTTCACGACCAATGGCATACTATACCGCCTATCCTGTCCCTACACCTCTTCCCAAAACGGCAAAGCCGAACGCAAAATCCGGTCCATCAATAATATGGTCCGGACGCTAATGGCCCATGCCTCTCTTCCCACCCACCTATGGCACTTTGCCCTTGAAACCGCTACTTATCTTCTCAACATCATTCCCAACACGGTCACCAAAAACAAAACACCAACTGAACTCCTTTATCATGCTACTCCCACATATGACCACCTTCGTGTTTTCGGTTGTCTTTGTTACCCACTTACCCCCTCCACTACCATTCACAAACTCGATAATCATGCCCAACCATGCGTCTTTCTCGGCTACCCCCCGACGCATCGGGGGTACCGTTGTCTCGACTTGAAAACCAAACAAATTCAAATCTCCCGACACGTAGCTTTCGACGAATCAACTTTTCCCTTTAAACAAACCATCGGCCCAACCCCCACCTACGAATTTTTATCTGACACATTCCCACACCACCTTGCGCCCCACATCCAAACTGCCACCGGCCCACCCAATAAAACCAACCCAGCCGGCCCAATACCCGATCTCACAAACACATCCCCTTCACATTACCATCAGCCCACTACTACACAATCTCCAACACCCGCCCACTCCTCTGCACAGCCCACATCCCATCAGCCCAACAGCCCCACTTCACAATCCGATCCACCTACCCAGCCTATACCATCACCGCCCATCGCCCCTGTCAACCCGAACCCTCCACCTCAACGAACCATTCACACTCGCTCAATGAGCGGTATTCACAAACCCAAGACACCTTTTAACCTACACACTACAACTAAACCCAACATAGTACCAATTCCTAAAAACCCAACCGATGCCTTGTCCATCCCGGAATGGTATTCCGCCATGTCTACTGAGTTTAATGCACTTGTTAGAAATGGGACATGGGAATTAGTACCTAGGCAGGCAGATATGAATGTTATTAGAAGTATGTGGCTATTTAAACATAAATACAGGTCGGACGGGTCGTTGGAAAGATATAAAGCACGTTTGGTTTGTGATGGGCGTTTGCAACAGGTTGGTATTGATTGTGGAGAAACTTTTAGCCCGGTCGTAAAACCGGCTACCATACGCACGGTGCTTTCCATTGCTCTTTCTAAACATTGGTCGGTACACCAACTTGATGTCACAAATGCTTTTCTTCATGGGAATCTCCATGAAACTGTTTATATGTACCAACCAATGGGTTTTCGTGACAAGCAATTTCCAGATTATGTTTGCTCCCTTAAGAAGTCTTTATATGGACTTAAACAGGCTCCCCGGGCATGGTACCAACGATTTACAGATTTTGTTCTCTCAATTGGATTCTCCCACAGCAAGAGCGATGCCTCTCTGTTTACTCTCCACCAGGGCACTCATACAGCATATCTTCTTCTTTATGTTGATGATATTTTACTTGTCACCTCTTCTGACAAGCTTCGCCACTATCTGATGTCCAAGCTTGCTTCTGAATTTGCCATGAAGGACCTCGGACCCCTCAGTTATTTTCTGGGTATTTCTGTTACTCGCTCACGAGACACCATGTTTCTCTCTCAGCAGTCCTATGCGGCTGAAATTATTACACGCGCCGGCATGCAGTCGTGTAATCCAGTCTCCACTCCAGTCGACACTAATGGCAAGCTCAATTCAACCACAAGCGATCTATTCACGGATCCCACTCTATTTCGTAGTCTGGCAGGGGCCCTACAGTATCTTACTTTTACACGCCCTGATATCTCTTATGCTGTTCAACAGGTTTGTATGCACATGCACGCCCCTCGGGTTGACCATTGGAATGCGCTAAAACGCATTATTCGATATATAAAGGGGACGCAATCACTGGGCTTAACTCTACATGGATCCACTTCACAATCCTTGGTCTCTTACACTGATGCAGATTGGGCCGGATGCCCGGACACAAGGCGCTCCACTAGCGGCTATTGTATTTATTTTGGCGATAGTCTAATTTCTTGGTCTTCCAAACGCCAAAGCACCGTCTCTCGCTCCAGTGCAGAAGCAGAATATCGGGGCGTGGCCAACGTCGTCGCAGAAATTTGTTGGTTAAGAAATCTGCTGCTCGAATTAAATCACCCATTATCCCGTGCCACATTGGTGTACTGTGACAACGTCAGTGCCATTTATTTATCAGGCAACCCGGTGCAACATCAGCGCACTAAACATATTGAACTGGACATTCATTTCGTTCGTGAACAGGTACAACGGGGACACGTTCGAGTGCTTCATGTCCCGACTCGCTACCAGATTGCCGATATCTTCACCAAGGGCCTGCCTCGCGTGTTATTTGAAGACTTCAGAGACAGTCTCAGCATCCGGTCTCCTCCCGCTTCGACTGCGGGGGTGTAATAGCAATAGTCAACCCACATTAATATTGTATTCATTGTAAATATATTGTTTCCATAATTATCAGAACCATCTTGTATTATATATAGTTGATATGAAATAGAAGAAGGCAAGGTTTCCATTCTATCATAATGTATATATGTGTGGCCCTCGGGGGGCAAAGTTAAGTTACATTAATTTTAACGTTATTTTACTAATTTCGTGAAAATAACGTTAAAAATGATGGACGGTTAATCATGCATCAGGTGGTGACGTTGATAGCCAAAAGACAAGGAGGTACATGCACCAATTGGGTCTGTCCCGGTTGCTAAGTGTTATGTGCCTTATGTCCCAGGTTTGATACAAAACCACTATCGAGTCGGGGGTCTCATTGGAAGCAACTTCTCTATTCTCACGGGGTAGAGGTAAGGTTGTCTACATCTTACCCTCCTCAGACCATACCTTAGCTTTTGCTATAGTGTAAATAATATTTATAGATTTTTTTTTAACGGCCAACTAAAGAATCGCCGGGTACTCTCGTACGCTGCCCCCATTGGCAAAGGGAAGCCCACAGACTAGGAGCCAAACTCACGAGCCTCGCGGCGGCCCAACCCGCACGCATGAGAGCCCCTAGCCAGTGGCGAAGCTTGACCCGAAGGTTCGGGGGGTCGGAAGTCGCCGGAGGGTCGAAAGTCACTAGTTTCGGGGGGTCGAAAACCAGTTTCGGGGGGTCGAAATCCTATATTTCCAAAATTTTCTATGCGAATACTATATAGTCGGAACTTCTGCACGAAAATTCGGGGGGGGTCGGCCGCCCCCGCCCGCCCCAATAAAGCTTCGCCAGTGCCCCTAGCCCATCCGTGTGCCAGTTACAAGGAAAACTCGGCCCGCATACCCGCCTGAAGGCACGACGGTAGCAAACCGATAAAACCTGGCTGGCTCAAGAGTCGAACCCATGACCACAAGGGTCAAGTGTCTCTCCCTCATCACCTGATACCACTCCGCCACAAGGGTGGGTGGTTTTATTGCAACTACTCTAAACAATCACTTTCAATATTCTGCTAAAACATGGTTCACAACTTATTTAAAAGTTTGGGTAGCGACAACGTTATTAAAAGCATGTACGTGCTTTTTAATACTTCGAATTAATTTCATTTTATATATGAAGTAGCCCTGAGAAATTAAAAGCTCCTCAACAACCTTGCATAAAGATAAACATTGCAAGGATTCAGAGGATGGGTCAAAAAGAATTATCAAGCACATGGAGTCTTTTGGTTGTAAGAAAATGTTTTTAACTATTCTAATGTATGCTCATAAGAGCTAAGATCTAATGTTTCATTTTGTATCTTCCATTTTGTTTCATCGACATTGTATAATTGTATTATGATGTACGAAACCGGTGTTAAAGTGTATGCGGGCTGCCATGTCCAAGATTTCCTCACTGTTGTCCCCATTGAAGAGCTAGGCCAGCACATGTCCGTTTTAGAGTATCAGCTAACAATCCCCTTATTCTCAGATGATGAGTCGTGCCCTTTGTCATAAGGCTTGTTTGGATAATTTTGTGGAGCATGTGGTCCATTATACGTAAGCAGTGGCGAAGCTTGACCCGAAGGTTCGGGGGGTCGAAAGTCACCGGGGGCCAGAAGTCACTAGTTTTGGGGGGTCGAAACCCTATATTTCCAAAATTTTCTACACGAATACTATATAATCGGAACTTATGCGCGAAAATTCGGGGGGGGGGGGTCGCCCCCTCCCGCCCCAACAATGTTGCGCCCCTGTACGTAAGGAGTTGCCAAGGTTTAAATATAGACACGACTGTGTTAGGGGTGTCCTGTGTGATGTCCTCAAGTAGACATGATTCTCTGCTGGGAAGGAGACTTCGGTGAATTCCTGGCCGACCCATGGGAAGGAAGGTCCACCCTACGTCTTGTGAATGTATTAATGTTTGGTTGGGCAAGTGGGAAATATATTTGTGTGGACCTGACTAGGGTGTCCCCCCTCGCGAGTCTTAGGAACAATAGGTTTGTGGCAGGTCAAGCTACGTTTAAGGTTGAAGTAGGTAAAACTGTCAAGCATGAAAAAAGTGTGTGCTGAGAAATCAACATGTCTTCATTCCCTTCACTTTTGATACATTTAGCTCACTGGCTTTCAAAGCTGTCAAGTTTCTGGACTAAGTGCAGATGGTCGTGCATAGCAATATCTAGTCACCAGAGAACCAAAGTTAATTATGTACTAGGGGTGAGCATTGGTCCAGAACCGACCCGACCCGACAAGACCCGACCCGAGAACCGGCTGGAGGGAAAAATCAGAACCGAATTACAACCCTATAAATAGGTTCGGTTCTCGGTCCAAGCAAATTCGGTTATGTCGGTCTTAGGAACAAGACCCGACCCGATATAACCAACTTGTAGCTTAAGATAACAAAATATAAACTTGAAGACTCAATATAACCAAATCTAAAAAATCTAGAAAACCAAAAACAATAGGTTTGGTTATGTTGATTCAAGCATAAAACATCATAATTGTGGGTTCTAAGCACTGATTTCATGGAAAAACACATAACGGGTCAGAAAATTCTGAAGATTGTCCAGCTTCTGTTCGCTGTTTGCTAAGCCGAATTTGATCTATCAAACAATTATAGAAAATTTAAAATTTTTACCACCTATAGTTATATGTCTTAGCTTTTCAGAATAGTATAAATCATCCCCTGATGCAATTTCTATGATTTTACACGAATTTTTCTGTACAGTGATGTCAGCTAGTGAAATTCTACAAACATGGCCTTTTTTGACGGTTTTAAACACATTATTAAGTACCAATCATGCAATAATCCTAATTTTCATATCTTTAAGTGTTTCCATATGAAATATCACGTGATTTTAATGAATCATTTGTGAGTTATGGCCTTAAAAAGATAAATCAGTTTTGCGACAGATTTTATACATATTCTTGCAGATCACTTTTGAGGTATCAAAACATAGTAAAAAATTATGAAATTTGGTACGCAATTGTAAAACTCAAAGTACTATATCATAGAGTAAAAAATTATTAAAAAACCTTGTGTTTTGGTCGACTTATCGCCTATTAAAGTGACTAGAATTTTCTGACATCATTGAATGTTCAAAACTATGCATCAGGTTTATGAAAGTAACTATATTATGAAAGTAACTATCATGTTTCAAATCGGTCCATCGGTTTTTATTCGGTTTTAATGATGTTCTGGACCGACCCGACCCGAGAACCGGTTGGAGGGAAATTCCTAGACCGATAACATAACCCACAAAATAGGGTCGGGTCGGTTTTGATGTGTTTTCGGGTCGGTTCTCGGTTTTTTTTCGGTCCGGACCAATTGTGCTCACCCCTATTATGTACAGTAGAATTGGTTTTGTCATTCAAAGGGAGGGTTACGCTACAGTTATTACCCGTTTACATGTCATAATTGTCTTTTGTAGTGTCCTTTATTAATCAAATATTAGGGTTTTAGAATTGTACTATATAATTTTTATTACGATAGGAAGAACCAGACAAATATACAAAGTGAGACAACAAATATCTGCTCTTAAGATAAACCAATAATTGATATTATGAAACTACTATATTGTACATGGCGATTTGTCATATATATATAACTACTTATCAAGACCCCTAAATGACAAAGCTAAAAAGGAGGTGCCTTCAAATTATTGAATCTTGCTACGTGTTAGTTAAGCTATGGGGTGTGGTTTCTGCTTCTCTTTTGTCCATATCAACGTCACGTCACGTCACTGTTTCCTTTCTATCCTTCAAATCAATGAAACGGTTCCCCTTTCTTTCTCCTACCCCTTCCATTTTTTTATTATTTTATTTAAGAGGAAAAAGGAGGAAAAAGAGCTCGGAAAGGAGGGGGAAATCCCCGTTTGCACTGAAGGGGGTCGGGGCGGTGTTCTCCGTCGAGAAAGGTTGCCACCTACCTCCCTGACTTCTCCACCGAATCCACACCCCAACGTCTTAGAGGCTTTAACCTCAACCAACTACTACTTAATAAAAATAATAAAAAGAAAATAGCCACTTGTATATTTAATAAATTTTGGATAAAAAATTCTGTTCATGGGGACAAGGGTATTAAAGTAATTTCCACATGGGTGGAAGGAAGTAGTGATATGCATGATGTGGATCTTGTCACCTATTGCTTTATTTCCTTTTCTTTCCCTAGCTCTTAATCAATTCTCTTTCTTTAATGCTTTCTTCCTCTTCCTAGTTCCATTTTTACCCATTCTACAACACTTTTATAATAAGTTTTCTCATCATATAATTAAACAAGATCAAAATGGAAGATTTTCAAGCTTCCAAGAAAAGGCAAGTACACTCTTCATCAAGATTTTCTTGATATTTTTTTCATTCACTTTCTAACTTACATGAGTTTAAAAGCACAAAAGTTTTCATCTTTTTGCAAGATAGAAAGGTGGCTGAGAAGACTGTTGTGAAAGTGAAACTTGAAGGCAAAAAGAAGAGTGATCAAAACCCTCCTTGTGATTGTTGGTCTTGGAGGAAATATGGTCAAAAACCTATCAAAGGCTCTCCTTATCCAAGGTTCTTGCTTTTTAAATTTATGTCAATTTATGTATGGTATCTTGTAGTAAATCAGGATTTCTTTAACTCTTTAAGTATATTCCATACTAAAAATAAAAAGATCTATTTTGGGAAGAAAAGGTAAGCATCTTCTTACTTTTATTTACATGCATCAATCATTATAAATAATATTTCACAAAACTGTGATATAGAATCATGGTTTCCCTAGTTAGCTTGTTTTTTTGTCCAATCATGTTTGTCTAGTTGTCTGCTAGTGAACACCCTAGCTAGGGTATTTGGTTCCTTGTACATCCATTATTAATAATTGTATTTTTTTTTTTTTTTTTACAAAACTATGTAACACATATATATAGTATAGTCCATGACAAAATTCCTTACAATACCATTTTTTTTAAACCTAGTCACATAATTTACTTGTATATATTTGTGTTTGACAGATAAAATAAGAGCTCAAAAAGAGAATAAACTATATTCATATTGTAATATTGTATAAATGTTTAACTAACTAGGGTTTAACTGACATATGGTTAGTACCTATATGACATGAGTTAAATGTGTGTGTGTGTGTATAATCTGAATCCAAAAGGTATAGGTCATTTAGCCATCACTCACCAACTTTTATATTATTAAAGATATATCAATTATTGCTGACAAAGTTATAACTTTGCTCTCTATATTCAATAATTAATATTGGCAGAGGATACTACAAATGTAGCACATCAAAAAGTTGTTCAGCCAAGAAACAAGTGGAGATATGTAGAACAGATGCAACCATGCTAATCATCACTTACACTTCTACTCATAATCACCCAAATCCTAACCTCTCTAAACAACCAAAACTCGATTCCAAACCCGAAATGGATACAACCCTTGAACCTGATCAAGAGAACGAAGAGCAAAAGCGCGTTATCACACCCGAAGATGATGGTTTTTGCTACATAAAAACCTTAGAAGATGAAACTTATTTAGCGGTAACTCTTGAAAATACATTCTTTGATGAAGAGCCTCTTTCATATCCGGATCTTATGAACTTTTCGGCAATGAAAACCGAAGAAAATGACTTCTATGATGAACTTGAAGAGCTACCAATGTCTTCCTCATCATTCAAAAGCTTCATGAGAAGTAATTTCTTTGAGGAAAGACTTCTTGTTCAACCTTTTTGATCATTAAGGGATTAAAACATGTAATTATATTAAATCTAGTTGTATGTAAATTGAAGTTAATTAGCTAGTAATAATAATAATAATAATATATATAATAATAAGGAATAATGGAAATAAATAATCTCAATTATTGACTATTGGCCAATAACAGTCCCAACTACGAAAATAACCACTAGCTGTCTCAACTTTCGACATATTGGCCACCAATGGTCCCAGTTAGTCTGATCACTAACGTCGTTAGTGGGTTGCTGATGTCGAAAGTGATCATACTAACGGCGTTAGTGATCAGACTAACTGGGACCATTGGTAGCCAATATGTCGAAAGTTGAGATCTCTAATGGTTATTTTCGTCGTTGGACTGTTATTGGTCAATAGTCAATAGTTGAGATTATTTATTTCCGTTACTCTTAATAATAATAATAATAATAATAATAATAATAATAATAATAATAATAATAATAATAATAATCCCTCTAAACTAGAGGTACTTAGTGGAGATTAATTATTATGCTAGGTTTGTGGATCATTGTTGGTTCCAAGATGTTTTGTGGTTTTTGATGATTTAAAGATTACATAATAACGAGGTTAAGTTAAATTTAAGGGGGTTTGGTTTGGTTTGGTTGTTCAAGTGGTAGAATTGAATAATATTGCTACAAATTAAGTGGCGACAAACATTTTGGTTTTGTTGATTTCTTAGCACTAGTGAGCTAGATTCCTCTTTTTTGTTAAATGACAAAGCTAAAAATTCCAAGGAATTTTAGATATGGTTCATGGATGATTGGAGCAAATGCAATATACAATCATATAGTCACCACTTTTGGAAGTCCTTTTTAGAAAGCAACCATGTTTATCATGTGAGAGCTATCCACTATCTTGTTCTTGTCAATGCACCACAAGATATACAAGTATCACTGAAGATCTATCTTCCAAAGTTTTATCTATCGGTAATCATTGACGGATTTCCCTAAATAACAAAAAAAAAAAAATGTTACATATTTATCGCTAATCGATCACCAAAAGTTATTTATCTTTGTTAATCTGTTGAAAAAAAATCCTCAAACTGAGAAGCCAACATCATCATCATCATCATCATCATCATCATCATCATCATCATACTCAGTTAATCCCACCAATAGCAAAAGCTAAGGTAAGGTCTGAGAAGGGTAAGATGTAGACAACCTTACCTCTACCCCGTAGAAATAGAGAGGCTGCTTCCAGTGAGACCCCCGGCTCAAGTTAATCCCACCAATAGCAAAAGCTAAGGTAGAGTCTGAGAATGGTAAGATGTAGACAACCTTACCTCTACCCCGTGGGAATAAAGAGGCTGCTTCCAGTGAGACCCCCGGCTCAATAGTGGTTTTGTATTAAGCCTTAGACATAAGACACATAACACTTAGCAATCGGGACAAACCCGACTAATGCATGTACCCTCTTATCTTTTGGCTATCAACGCCACCACCTGATGCATGATTAACTGTCCGTCATTTTTAACGTTATTTTCACGAAATTAGAAAAATAACATTAAAATTAGTGCAACTTTACTTTTGCCCACCGATAGCCACACATATATACATTATATGCGCACAGCCAGTAATCCGTCGGTGACAACACTGTCAGTTATCCATTGGTAAATTCCATCGGCAACACAACAATAGATACATCGCCCACATCGTGATTTCTGATAGATAACGACATGAACCACATTTAATTCAATTATGTATAACTTTATATGTTATCACTGTTCTTGCTATAATCGTTCTCGCGGTTCTGGCAGTTCCCTACTTAAAATTGGTTTTGTATTGAACACGGACAAACATATTATGCTACAATGAAAAACATTACTCTTCATATGGTTCGCATAATTGGGCAGTATACTGGACCTGACACAACAATATGACGACACTACTTAAGTGCAGCAAATAATAACGTTAGTTTACACAGTTCAAAATTATTACTGAATCTTACTAGGCAGCTGCCAGTGGTTGGAGAGCCTTGAGTGGATTCATAATAACACCATCTATAAGCCCATATTCTTTGGCTTCTTTAGCACTCATGAAGTAATCGCGGTCCGTGTCTTGGTTAATTCGGTCAAGGCTTTGACCTGTGTGATACGCCAGATATCCATTCAAATTCGCCTTATGATGCAACATTTCATTAGCCTACAAGAATAACGTTGTCATTAGCTACGACTAAACATAACAAATTATTACTGTGGTAAGAAACATAAAACAGTAGGAGGCTGTTTGGTTGATTAAGTGCTGAATTATTAATAGGTCTGAATGGTTAAGTGCTGAATCATTAAGTTGGACCTCTTAATGGTTAGTATTCTTGTCCCGCATTGGTAGGAGAGCCTCATTAAGGTTTAGCCTAGTTCAGTGCTTAATGGTTCAGCAATATCTCAAATCTTAATGATTCAGCCTTAATCATTCCATTCAGAAGCTGAAACAAACGCGCTGAATACTGAATCATTCAGCACTGAATGGTTCAGAGCCTCATTAAGAGGCTACCAAACAGCCCCTAGATTTCATTAAACATCGTGTGTCGTATGTTAAGTTCATAAAATCAGACAAAATAAGACATACCTGAATATCCAAATCAGTTTGTCCACCTTGGGCCCCTCCGAGAGGTTGATGAATCATTATCCTTGAATTTGGGAGGCTGAATCTTTTTCCTACATTTTGTTGAGAAGATACAACATAATATTGCAGCAACTGAAACCGTAAAGTAATTTAAGTGAAAGTAAATAATACCTTTCGTGCCAGCACCAAGGAGGAAAGCACCCATACTGAATAAAAAATGAGTCATAACATATTCTTATTGGTAAATCAGAAATTAAAATGAGTTAAGTAATGTTATAACAGATATAAACTAATTTACCTTGCAGCAAGTCCGACGCATACAGTGGAAACATCAGGACGGATATGTTTCATGGTGTCGAAAATGGCCATGCCTACAAGAATAGAGTAAACAAACAACACGTCAACACATTCAAATTCAAGAAACGTATGAGTTAAAAAACCAAACTGAAACGAGAATCATATTGATACACACATCAAAGTTTAAAAAGAAAGCAATATACCAGCAGTGACTGAACCGCCGGGAGAGTTCACATACATCACGATATCCTGTTAATAATATTGAAAAAAGTGACAGTAGTCAGTAGTTAATAGCCATTAAAAGAACAACTTTCAATCAGTAAGTCACGGATCTGATTATACCTTGTTAGGATCAACAGCATCAAGGTATAGAAGCTGAGCAACTATAATGTTTGCCATGTCGTCATCAACCGCACCACCACAGCGTATGATTCTCTATTAACAAAGCCAAACAGGCGTATAAATACTAGTAAAACAAATCAAACGAAATTCACTAGCACAAAGAAGATACCCACATATTGAAAAAGTTGACTGATAACACTCTGGAACCGTTCTTGCATCATCGGTGGTGGCCCTTGACCTTGTGCATACGTCGGGAAGTAAGGTGATGATGGAACTTGTATATCCTCCCTGTTCATTCAAATTCATTAAACAATTACAATAACTAACACATTGTGTAACAAAAACTTAAAATATAAATATAGAACCCTACCTAATGGACCATAATCCCTGCCTTGAATTCCTGTCTAGTGTAGGATAATCACCGGAATAAACAGCTTTCACCGAAGAAGTCCGAACAGTTTTCTGATTACTTCTCAATTTACTAACGTTCCTGCAATCATTAATCCTCGCACAGTTAATAACTCAGACTCATGCCTGATTAACTGAATTTTCCAGCTGAACCTTTCAAAATCTTAAACAATAATTGCATAGTTGAATATATAATCAATCTTATAGTTTAAGCGTGTCTAGTTCAAGCTCTACTAAATTCTACTCGTTTTTCCCCAAATATACCTTCGAAGTATAGGATTTCGATCTCCGTTTTAGTATAAGCTAAATGAAAACCAAAGAGCAAATTTAACAACAAAAACTCATATATTTGTCACGCAATGGAAATCTTCATGGCTCATGCTTGAACCATGGTTTAAAAAGGCTGTCTGAGGCTCGCCTCGAGGCTTACGCCTCGGCTGAGGCTATGAAAAAACGCCTCAGAGGCTTAGCCTCATGGGGGTCAACTGAAACCTAAGCCTCGGCCTATCTGAGGCTTTCCGAGGCTTTCCAAGGCGGTGAGGCTGTGAGAGAGGCGTTGAGGCTTAAGCCTCAACACCCAAGTCAAAATTGGGTCTAAGTGGTGAAAATTGGTTCAAGTCGGGTCACAAATTGTACTTGGAACGAGTTCCCACCTCAAAATCCAACCAAAACACACCTATAGAATTTGATTCGAATTAGACTCAATTGATGACATCTATAGGGTGGCAGGCGAGGCTATGTCACCACAAAATGATGAATTGTTAAATTCAATTGGTTGGATTAGAACAGAGGGAGAGGAGAGAAAAATCATATATAAAAGGAGGTGGCATTATGGTTTTTATTAACTTTTAGTATTTTTACATTTAACCCCCTCAATGTTCACTAGTTTACATTTGGTCTCCAAACTTAAGTTAAAGATTAAAATGCTATTAAAACTATTTTATGATGTTTGTTTCATTACTAAATTAGATTTTATAATATTCATGATGTTTTGTTTTATATTATAGTGTATTTTTTATGATATACATATATATTTTTTGTTATTGTTAATAATGTTTTGAGGCTTACGCCTCGGTCCGCCTCGAGGCTTACGCCTTGTGAGGCTAACGGACAACGCCTCGAGGCCCGTTTCAGCCTTTTTAAACCTTGGCTTGAACAACTGAACTTTCCAGCTGAACATTTCGGAATCTAGGGGTGTAAATGACACGTAGCGGCTCGGGATCGGCTCGGGATCGGCTCGGTAAAAAGCTCGAACGAGCCGAGCCTTAACGAGCCCGAGCCCGAGCCTGAAATATGGCTCGTTTAGTTATCGAGCCCGAGCTCGAGCCCTAGATACAAAGCTCGATTGGGCTCGCGAGCCTTAACGAGCTAGAGCCCGAACCCGAGCCTAAGTGACAGCCGAGCCTAAGTTATAGCCTTAACGATTGGGCTCGCGAGCCTAAGTTATAGCCGAGCTTTTGCGAGCTCGAGCCGAGCTTTTGAGCTCGTTTGAGATTCTCAAATCACCTCGAGCCGAGCCGAGCCGAGCTCGAGCTTTGGATTTTACTAGCGAGCCGAGCTCGAGCTCAAGATTGTAGGCTCGAACCGAGCCGAGCTCGAGCTCGAGCTTCACAAAACCTTAACGAGCCCGAGCCGAGCCTAGTCAGGCTCGGGCTCGGCTCGGCTCGTTTACACCCCTATCGGAATCTTAAACAATAATCGCACAGTGGAAAATATATTCAATCCTAACGTTTAACTGTATGTCTCTTCAAGCTCTGCTAAATCCTACTCGCTTTTCCCCAAATCACAGAACAAATATAACAACAAAAACACACATACTTCGCAATCAATAATGCTCACACAATTGAAGTCTCAAACTCATGCCAGATTAATTGAAACTTCCAACTGAACAGCGAACAATAATCGCATAGTTATTCAAATCCATTAAACTCAACTTCAACTAAATCTCAGTTCCACCAGCTAATCGAAGTAATTCAGTTAAAGTTTGAGTCTAACCTAATTCAACATCACTGATTCACTAAGCAAACATAACAACAAAAACGCATAAAATTTGCAACAAAATGATTACAAACAGTTAAACAGCGAAAACCGTTACTGGAACAACAACCGCATAGTGAAAACATATTCAATCCATAAGGTCAACTAAAATTCAATATAACTTTTACTCTAAACTAACTGAACATCATAGAATAAATTAAACAATAAAAACGAATAAATGTTGCAGTAAAATGATTACAAACAGTGAAAATTATTTTAAAAAAAAAAACGGTACCCGGAACGACGAAGGGGATGAAAGTTGGGTTCGGAAATGGAGTTAGGGTTTTTGGAAGAGGAGAAGACGAGAGAGTTGAGTCTAAGAGAAGGAATGCATGATTGAGCCATTGATGACGTGGATATTATGTGTTGTGGTGAAGAAGAGACGGTTAGTTATCCGTATAACGTCGACGAGTGTGACGGAGTAGGTGAAGGAAGGAAGAAGATAAAGGAAACAGAGACCAGATTTTTATTTGGGTTAGCGTGAGGGAATGGATGACCCAAATGTAGTCAATTCGGGTTGGGCCTGTTATCTTGATTCTTAGCCTCAATAAATTTAATAAAAAACGTCATTAATACTAGATTGTTTATTGGTTTATTTTTTTTTTTTTTTTTGTGGTTAGGATCAAATACATAGTGACAGAAAAATATGAAGTCAAAGGAAAAGTATCAAACGGACTCTGATTGAACTCATGCAAATGGCATTGGAACCGTCTCATCGAACCCTACGATCTTAATTTTTAGGTTTCGCATTTTTGGAGTTTTAGCTTGTAGTTTTTAGAATTTACGTTATATAATTGTGTACAACCCAAGGTGTGCGGCCGCACACCTTGAAAAAAAAAATTAGTGCATTTTATAGGCGAAAATCCTGATCGCACCCCTTGAAAGTTTGGAAAAAGCTCCCGATCGCACCTCTTAAAAAACAATCATGGATCTACCACTGCTTTTATGTAGTATTGTGTCTTTTTTTATTTTCATCATTGTGTCATTTTTGTGATTTCTTGTGTCTTTTTTCTTTAGCATTGTGTTATATTTTGTGGCTCATTGTGTCATATTTCGTGATTTATTGTGCTTTTTGTATCTTTCTCACCTTCTCATTTTTGTTACACTGTGTAGAATAACCCCACCCTATTTTTTGGTTTACATACCACTTAAATCATTCTCCACAGTTTTTATATGCAAAGTGTAAAAATAGTTTTATAAGAAAACTGTTTTGATTGCGTAAATGCAAGCCCATCAATGAAAGTATCATAATCAGAAGCATAAGGTTAGACACGCTACCTCTCTTTTTCTATCCTTGATGTGTATAGAGCTTCCAAAAACTCTAGTTCTTTGCTAATGTTTGTCGTTTAAATGTAACTCTAAATATGTTGAGTATGATGTTTTGTGCAAGTCAACAATTGATTAGATATTCGTGAGATGATTAAGTTTATAAGGTTAGATTGTTGAATTTTATAATTGGTTGGTAGCGGACTAGCGGTTGTTGAACGGGCACAAAGTAGAAGGCTATGTGTAGCAAGTGTCATCCCATGTACACATCATCAGCATCCTTGGGCGCCATACATTGCGCCACCTTGGTGTTTAAAATAACCATTACCCATCTTTTTTTTTATTTTCTTTCTCCTTATTTAATTTGTTTTCGTTACAGCACTACACATTTTTAGGATTAAGTTAGTTAAGGCTCCACTATCTACGTGACAGGAACTTTTTTAATTTTTAATTAAAGCACTACACATAGTAAAAGATAAGACGTTTTAATAGTGAGTGGTAGTCTCTTAATGAGGCTCTGAATCATTCAGCTCTGAATGCTTCAGCATTCAGACTGTTTGTTTCAACCTAAAAAAAGCTCTGAATGGAATGATTAAGAGCTTAATCATTCAGACTTAGTGCATAGCTAAACCATTCAGCACTTAATCATTCAGAGACTCTTAATCATTCAGACATCTTAATAATTCAGCACTTAATCAACCAAACAGCCCTAATTTCAAGAAATAAAGAGTTCACCAATTTTGTTTCTGGTTTGGCGTTCGAGATTTAACAATACAAACCAATGGTTGTACTTCAATTGTAATTTTCTTTGATGTTGATTTTGAGTCCAACAAAATAACAGGTCTCTTTACCCAATTAAGATATGTATTGGACCATTTGTGCTCAGCTATTTTACCTAAAATTTTAAAAATATATATATTAAAAATAATTTAATGAGCCCAAATCTATATTTTATTTTAATTATTTAACAAAATATTCATATAATTTGGGCTGGGCTATGCTTCTGAAGCAATCTAAAACCGCCCAAAACAAATGGGCTTGGTGTGATTTGGACCTTTTTAGTTTCATATAATTTGGTCTATGCTTCTGAATTAGTTAGGAATGGAGGTGTACAATACCGGGTTTTTTTACAAACTGGTTCGGTTCCTAAACCGAATCGATTTTTTCATCGTGTGATCGAACCGGGTTGGGTCAGGTTCTAAACCCATTTGGGACCTAAACCTACTCCAAAATCGTTTATTGTACAAAAAGCAGTTTTTTTTTTACAAACCGTTCCTGGCCCAGATTGATTTTTCCAATAAAATCTCGAACTGGTGACCGATGCGGGTTGGATTGGGGTCCAAACTGGGTTGGGTCAAACCGGTTTTTAGGTGTAGTGGGCTGGGTTAGAAACCGGTTGGGCGGGTCCCTAAAAAGTTTTTTTGTAACATGACAATGAGTAAGATTATGAATTGCTAAGTGTCTTACTGCCCAAAAAAAATGACATACACATAATCTACATAACCATTAACAAAATAAAAACTTAGGCTGCATAATCCATAACATTTAAGCATTCGCGTGCGGCCTTCGTGGTGGCTTCCTCCAACGCCTTCAACGGAGAATCCTCCCCAATGTTCTCGGTAAAACACGCCTGGCAAGTCGAAATATCTACCTCCACCGCCCCAAAATCATCAGCAAGCAATGTTACATCGCGAACACCAAGATCCTTTATGGCCCGATTCAACTCATTTAGGCTCGCACTGTACTTATCAACGCATTTACTCAAACACGCCCCCGTTTCTGAAGAAGCGATCTTTGGGTCCTTTAGCAGCTTCCTAGCCTGGTCCATAGCTAATTGAGCATCGGACTGACTTTGCTTGATTCGCGACTCGATAGCCAAAGCAACGTCATGATCAATAAACCCACTTGGAGATGGGCTTGGAGCCGACCTAGATGAAGACGGCCCCGAAAATGGAGATAGAGCTGGGCCCAGGCCCGGCCCTGATCCAGGTGACAAGGGCAAGTTCGGGTTAGGAGCGGGCCCTGAAAACGGAGATGGAGCAAGACCCGGGCTCAAGGAACCGGACCCTGAAAAAGGAGTTGGAGCAGGGCTAGCTGCCTTTGAACCTCGTTTGAAAATTGACGATGAAATTGTTTTAGCTGCGTTTACGATTGAGGATGTAACGGGCGTGGTCGTCTTCCGGGCTTCTTTCGAGCCTAGCACGCGTCTGGATGCGTCTTTACGTTGGTCTAAACCGCGTGAACCTTGATCGTTTTGCAACCGGTTGATCTCGCCTACTTCAGAATTGGGTTGGGCTATATATGGCAGGATATTTAAACCTTCAACAGAATGATATAAAATGAGAGAGGAGATGGAGATTATGAGCCAAATACAAGCTCTAAGCTCCATATTTAATTTCTCTATTATTATCTCTACTCTCCTCTCACATGTAGATAGAAAAAAAAAAGGGGGGGGGGGGGGGGGGGGGGGGGGGGTAATTTGCAAATAAAAAATGGACATATAGAATTTGCAACTACTCACAAACAAATGAATGGTTCATCATTTAATCAGGACTGCCTTCCCTTGTTTCTAGCAATAGTTTGATGTTCACAAAAAGGTATAAAACTCCTATCTCCTCATACAAAAACAAGCGACCGGGCTCGGTTATGGGCCAAAACCAAACCTACAACTATTGTTTTGTTACAAAGTGTACGGTTTTCCGATTATAGGAGAAGTTGGTTCAGTTTATTCGGTTTCGTATAAACATATAACTAAACCCCACAATTTTAGTCCATTCATCAAGAAATGGGTTGTCCCGACCACCTTTGGCGGCTTGTCGCTGCCATATCCACCACTTTTGCCGCCATGGCTGTATCTGCGCCATGACAGCAAATACAGCGAGTAAAACCAATTTGTTCAAACTCCATTACATGACCCGCCAGTTCTATCTAGCTTACATGCAGTGGCGGATATAGACCAAGATTTCAGGGGTAACGTTACATAATTTTCACGAGTAACGTAATACAAAACACGTAAAAAAATTAAAAATACACTACGCCAAAAAAGTTGAGGGGTAACGGACCCATAACCAAACCACAAAACCCGATTATAGAAATTAAAAAAAAAAAAAAACATTTTTTTCCGAAGTTATGGTTCGTATATTCTTCTGCTCACCCATAGTATAAAAACACACAAAACACACTGTGTAGAAAAGCTATAATATTACTAAATGAATATGAATATCCAAGTTACAAAGGAGGATCCTTATGAGAAATAAATATATTTGGCAGCTCAGTCAAGAAATTCAAATTTTAGCTCAGTAAGAACATGAAAATCAAAAGTCTGATTTCAGTATTTCATGTGATTTACCTAATGAAACAGTATAAGTCCAGAAAAGGATTAAAAAAACCTGGAATTTGGAGCCTAGGATGAGCTTCGGGCATGAAGTGCGTCTAAACTACGCAGAGCAAACTTGTTTAAGCATATTTCCGAGCTCAGGTGTTACTACAATCCCATCGCTTTCAATCCTCCGGCCCATATCGGGTTCGGTTTTACCAGCAGCAATGTAAGTTTGCAACAAGTGACTATACACCTTATCATCAACACAGTTTAGCTTCTGAAGAATCATGTATAACTTTTCAGCGCCGGCCACATCTTTCGCCTTCTCGAAATACTCCAAAAACACGTCAATACTCTCACTATGAGGATACCAATTACCAATTTCAGCTTGTGCAGCCGCCGTTTCTAAACACTTCATAGCCAAATCGATTTGCTGCCTCGCAAGATAATGTTTCATAAACAATACCAAAGTTTGAACAAACGGGCCGCTTGATCTTTTTACGGATCCATGAAAGACTAACTCAGCTTCTTCAACCATGTCGTGTCGTAAATAGCCGCTTATAACAACATTAGCCACTCGGGTATCATAATACGAGCAACTTGATTCCCATTCTTCAAACCACTTTTTCATTCCGTCTAGATCATTCACCTTCGATAGAGCTTGAAGTATAATTCTATAACTCATGTTACTAGTTGTCTCAAATGAAGATTTCAGTAAACTTGATACGCGATGAACTTGTTCTTTATTGTTAAGTGTAGAGTAAAAAGTTATAAGAAAATGGTACGCTTCACGTGTCGGGTGTTTTATCTCATTTTCAATTTCAAGCATTTTAAGTGCCGACTCGGCTTTTTCAACCAGACCCGCCTTAACATAAGCTCCCGCAACGTTACTGTAAGTAGTCCAGTTACAAGTTTCCTTCTGGTCGCTTATAACTTCCTCAAATACGCGTTCAACCCCGTCTATATCTCCTAATAGTGAAAAGCTTTGCATCCATATGTTATAAGTAAATGTGCTTAAATGGATTTTTCTTAACTTCATTTCTTCTATTAAAGGCGAAACCTTTTCGGGTTGTTCTAATCCTATGTATAAGGTCATGATATTGTTGTAAGCTAACGCAGTTGTGAAGTTTTTTGAATCAATTACCTTAAAAAGAGCCAACGCTTTGTCGGCCATTTTTAACTTACAGTAAGTGTTTAAGAGAGCACCGTAAGTGTTTCTGGTCTGGAACTGTGGGGATAGATTATTGAAGTATTCTTCGGCTGCTAACACCCCATGGACCTTTGATATTAGATCCAAACGCACTGCAAGATCGGTGTTTGAAAAGTTGATGTCGCGTTTATCCATCCATTCCATTACCTGTAATACAAGAATCGATGCAATGCAATGAGATTATGTTGGGTGTTTGGCTTCGCGTTTTGTAAGAAATTACATGATATCGGATAGCCATGACCAATTGTAATTAAACGGGTGTTGGACACGGTGTATTACAAATTTTAACTATTTGATGATTTACATGTGAAATGAAATGATGCCAAAGTAATCAGAATTAGAATTAATTTTGTTGCAGCTACTCCTAATCTCTTATATCCAAAACTGAAAGATAACTAGAATCAGTTTCAGTATACCCAAGGTTTAAAAGTACGGAAACGTGCCTCGAGACGTTTTCCCTTCGCCTCACAAAGCGTACGCCTCGAAGCGAACCGAGGTGTAAGCCCGAGGCGGAATTTAAAAATAAATATAAATATTATATAATTTATAAAAAAATACTAACTAATTTCATCATCAGATTCATCAAAAAAGTCAAAAACACACATTAAAAAAAATGGAATGGTTGAAATTGACACAAAAAGTCTAAAAGATCAAAAATAAACATCTAAAACCCCTGGGGCGCACTTTTTGTTACCGCCTCAGCCCTATGAGGCGCAAGTACAAACTAACACCCTGAGGCGACGCCTCAGAGTTGATTTCCACCTGAATCGCCTTGAGGCGCGCCCCTCACCCATATTTTTAAACCATGAGTATACCTAGGGGGTGTTTGGGATTACTGCGAAACTGATCATCTCCGAAATCAAAACCATATAATTAGTAATCACCTTCATAACACAATGACCAATGTAGTTAAAGGCGCAAAAGACGCTCGTCTTTTGGCCAAATTCTGGTTTGAACATGTCTAAGCAGATAAAACTGGTCTGAAACATCTTAAAATAGTTTGGAACCAACCTAAACTAGCCCTAAACCAGCCTAAAACAGGTCTACGACCCCTGAAAACGGTTTGTTTATATTTTGCACCTTGCTTAAAAAACCCCTACTTTTTTAACGCCTTGCACCTAGTCCCAAGACTCACCGTTCGCGACTTGAGTACGCCTAGCGCCTTCGACTAGCTAGACAATGACAATACACCAAACACCCCCTTAAGAAAAAAGACCACAAATTATTATACATTCACCATTTCCTTAATCCCAATCGCAATTTCAATCAAGAACCTCAATTTCAATGCAATATTTAATCCCAAAAGCTAGTTAATCACTACAAACAGTAAATCAAAACTCTATCAATCATATTCCTTGTAAACTACTCTACCTGATCCATCGTTATCAAAGGCGCTAGGCGCACTCAAGGCGCATAGGCCTCGCCTGGGGCCTAGGCGCGAGGCGCAAAAAAAGTGAGGGCCTGACATAAAAAAAGCGAACAAATAAAATAATACTATTTTTCATCTAGTTAGTATCAAAAGTTTTAAATATGCCCCAGGCGCGAGGCGCAAAAAAAGTGAGGGCTGACATAAAAAAGCGAACAAATAAAATAATACTATTTTTCATCTAGTTAGTATCAAAAGTTTTAAATATTGATGTATTAGTGTATATAAGTAGTTTTCCTTAGATAAAAGTAGAAATCTAGCTGGAATCTAGCCATAATTTAACGAATTTGGCTGGAAACTCTCCGAAATTTGTGAATCTAGCTTAAATATGCGCCTAAACCATCACCTAGAGAATTAAAGCGCAAGTTCCTCGACTCAAAGTGCAAATGCATCGCCTCGCTTACAAAATGGGCCTAGGCGCAAGAGGTGATGGCTTTTAACAACTATCACCTAATCCACCATTTAAAATCAAATTTCCCATAAAGCAAGTTGTTAACTGAGCAATTAAAGCGGTCTAAAATCAAACATCGGTCAAGAGCAGAATATTTGAGAGATAGGTTATCACGGTGCGATATCAGTCATTTTAATATCATGCAAAATTTATAATATCGTAATATCAAAACTCAAAACTCAAAAAGCGTCGATATTTGAAACATGATCTAATCATAAGCCACAAAATCTTCCTCCGAGTCCACATCAAGTCAAATATCAATAAATCCGTACAAGGGGTGCAAACGAGCCGAGCCGAGCCCGAGCTCGACCAGGCTCGAACTCGAGCTCAATTAAGTTATAAGAGCTCGAGCTCGAGCTCGGCTCGATTTGAGCTTTGTTTTCAAAGCTCGAGTTCGGCTCGTTTGTAATTTCTCAAGCTCGGGCTCGGCTCGTTTAGTATTTATTAGTTAATATATTAAATAAAAATAATATAAATAATAGTTTATTTAGGCTCGTGAGCTCGATAAGTGAAGCTCGGGCTCAGGGCTCGTTTACTAAACAACTTTAAATGAATGGTAAATATTATTAAATATTAAAAAAACTAATATTATACTAGGCTCGATAAGGCTCGGCGAGCCTAACGAGCTTCACATGCCAGGCTCGAGCTCGATAAAGCTCGGCTTGTTTCGAGCTTTTTGCCTAGCCGAGCTCGTTTGCACCCCTCTGTACAAACAACAAACAGAATATTAGATTGATTATTAGCCCTAATTTACATTTCTAATTACATCATAAATTAATAATAATAATAATAATAATAAATAAATAAATAAATAAATAAACATACCTGTAGAGCATGTTGATGCTTTCCGTACCTCCTTAGTTCCCTAACACATCTCTCTAACTCAATCTTCTTAACAAAATTACCTTCTCTGATATAATGATTTAACGTCTGTGCAACTGTGCCGCCAGTGGCTCCTAACTCCGACAGCCGTCTGTATAGCCTCTTTTCGGTTGTGTGTGGCGGCGAGACAGCCTCAGACGAAACATTGGATTGTTCCATCACTGTTGAAAAGGTTTTGACCATTGTTGATGTTGTGGGTATGGGTATGGGTATCCGGATCCTGTAGCGGATTATCATCATTGTTGATTCGTTTGTCTGTTGTTTAGATGGGTCTGTTTGATTGATTGGGTTGATGGGTGATGGGGTTTATGAAGGGTTTAGGAGTTTTTAGTGCTCCCAAAATATCAATACAAATTGGCTAAAAATAACACACCAAGCTTAAGTTTGAAGCTCGAGCCGGCTTGCGAGCATAAACAAGCTTAATGTTTATTTCATTTTATTTAATTTAATTTATTAAATATATATTTATTCGGATTTTTTATTTATGTTCGGGGTTGAAAATTAATATCCATAAATCGGTGTTACATGGGTTGGGTGTGTCGGAGGGGGAGGTTAAAGGTATGGCGGTTTTAATGGGTTGCAAAGTTGGGACCTTGCCCTTTTCATATTTAGGGATTAAGGTGGGAGCGAATATGAATCGGATTTCCAATTGGGAACCGGTAGTGGATACGGTTCGGAATAGATTAACTGCGTGGAAATCTAAACTTTTATCTATTGGGGGGCGTCTTACTCTGCTAAAAGCAGTCTTGGAGAGTCTTCCGGTCTATTATTTTTCCATCTACAAAGCGCCGGTAGCCGTCATTGAAGAAATTGAAAAAATGATGAGGAAATTCCTGTGGTTGGGGTGCAAGGAGGGTAGAGGTATGTATTGGGTGGCTTGGGATGTTGTTACGAGGACAAAAAAGGAGGGAGGTTTGGGCATCTCTAGACTTGGAGATGTTAATACAGCTTTACTTGCAAAGTGGGCGTTTCGTTTTAAAGCCGATGTGGAAGGGTTGTGGAGAAAGGCTATTGTTTGTTTTCATGGTGGTAGAAATCGTTGGTCTTTTCTCCCAATAAAAAATTC
Source organism: Ambrosia trifida (assembly GCA_028751855.1). Classification (NCBI taxonomy): domain Eukaryota; kingdom Viridiplantae; phylum Streptophyta; class Magnoliopsida; order Asterales; family Asteraceae; genus Ambrosia; species Ambrosia trifida. The sequence goes on from CM054127.1 coordinate 34,237,121, forward strand.
GCTCTCCGGATGTTCGAAAAATATTGTTAGACACTTGGATAATGTGACTGTCAATGGTGTGAATTTTAAATCATGTCTAAGGAGTAAACTTGGCAATGGTGAGATGATTAGATTTTGGTACGATTTGTGGATAGGTTCTACCCCACTTCAACAAAGATGGCCGACTTTGTATAGTTCGGATAGATCGAAAAGTGATACAGTGGGTATGCGCCTTATTAGGGAGGGTGATAGTGTCAAAATTAATGAGTCTTGGGTCAAGGAAATGACTACAGTAGCTGGCATTTCTGAAGGTCAAGATGTGTTTTCTTTGTTTTCTAAGGTGCGGCTTGTTGATGGCAAGGACTTGTGGGTTTGGGATCCGGATAAAGACGGGATTTTTTCTGTAGGTGCTGTGAAAAGATGGCTTCGTTCGAACGGGAATAATAATTATAACTCGGTCATGAAGTGGGAGAATTGGGTCCCAATTAAAATAAACTAGGTTAGAGCCCCGTGGGGACCCACGGTGCAAACCAAAGTAAATTAAAAAAAATATTAAACTAAGAAATGTATTATTCAAGTTGCGTGCCCGTAAAACCAATCAATATATCCAACCTAATATTAACATGCAATTCCAAAACAAACAATCAACTACCATGAAAAAAAAATCAAAATAATGTTAATGTAGTAAATTAAATATTAAAACAAAAGTATTAAAATAAAACTTGTATTATTGAAGTTGTATGTACATAAGTTCAAAGATGATAAGTAAAAAAAATGCATCAAAATTTTTGACCTTATTCATAAAGCTTGAAATACTTCTTTGTACACGACGTTGGATGTTTTGTTCGTCAGTTCACCATCTTCATCCAGTATAACTATCTTCAGTCCATCTCGACTTCTGACCCTTGATAGTGCAACATACAACTGGTCGTGCGAAAAAACTGGATCCTTCAAATACAACCCAACTCTCGATAACGATTGTCCTTGACTTTTGTTTATTGTCATTGCGAAAGAAACAGCAAGTGGAAACTGTCTTCTGTTAAATTTAAAAGGAATTTTCTTATCCGAAGGGGATAAAGTAATTCTTGGAATAAACGTTCGCATTCCAATGTTGCTTCCTGAAATGATTTTGGCTTCAATTACACGTTTTCTCATTTTCACAACTTGTAACCTTGTCCCATTACACAGACCACTTTTCTGATCAATGTTTCTTAGTAACATTACAGGAACACCAACTTTCAAAACCAGACGATGGTTTGGTATTCCAGAAAACTTAAGACCATTCAGCACATCGGGAGAAACTAATCTTTCATCAACATGTTCATTTACATCTTCGGACTGACAAACACTGTCTGAACTAAGATACTCAACTTCGTCACCTGGAAACATAGAAAGTAATCTATCATTAATTTCTTGGACAACTTCATTCAACGGTGCCAATATAGCTCGATCTTGAAAATAATCCGGGATGTTGATGTTATCCACAAGTGACGGATACACAAAAGGATATCAAATCAGAGACAGGATCCGAAGATTGAGAAATAAGTAAGTCATCAGGTATATCAATAACATCCTGATCATCACTTATTGTATCCACCTTTTCTTCTCCTATATCCAGAAGCCAAGGTGCAAAGTTTTTAGTTTCCTCGATATCAGACTTGGAGGTTCCTGAAAGCAACCTCATATTTTTGGTTAACTCTAAAACAACGCATATGTGCCAAATGTATGATGAACTTAAAGAGGCATTAACAATGTCATGCCTAGTTCCATTTTGTACAACTGGTAGAATTTGTCTAAAGTCACCCCCAAACACAACAACCTTTCCACCAAATAACAAATCAGACGAGTCATCAGGATGAACAGCAAATACATCTTTTAAGCTTCGATCTAGTGCTTCAAAGGCATGTTTATGAGTCATGGGTGCTTCATCCCAGATAGTCAAATCGGTTTTTTTAAGCAGTTGTGCAACATCACCGTTAGGTGGTATGTAACACATAGAATCTTCAGTTAGGTTTATAGGAATACGAAACCTGGAATGTGTTGTCCTACCACCTGCCAATAGCAAAGATGCAATACCACTCGAAGCAACATTCAAAACAATCTTTCGTTTACATCTTATGGATGAAGCTAGTGTCTTCCACAGGAACGTTTTACCAGTACCACCGTAACCATAAACAAAAAAAACTCCTCCTTTCTTCTCATCGACAACTTTCATTACACAGTTATAAATATTTTTCTATTCATCTGTTAAAGAAGCGAACTGAGTATCAAATTCTTCAACCAAACTGTTTGTGTCATATCCCAACTCCTCACAAATAAGACGATTGTCTAATGACGATAGAAACTCATTCTCGGGATATGGCATGCCTACGAAATGCCGTAGACTTGAACTATTACGCAATAAGAACTTCTCGATATCAAGTAAAGCTAAATTCTTAATTTCGTCGTCTGAAAGGATCAAATCTGGGGAAAAAATGTGTTAGAATGAAATATATAGAATAAAATTAACATATAAAATGAATAAGTGATTATGTGGAACCATTAAAAATAGTATAATTTACATTCATAATAATTATGAATGATTTCTGTTTAGTATATGTCCACAAAATTGTAGAAAATCTATGTTAAAGTAATAATATATTAAAAAAAGTTAAAAACCTGGACAGTTTGAATCTATTCTTCTCTTGCGTAAAATGTCATCAGACAAATAATTCCATGTTTCCTCCCACACAATGTCAGGTCTTGACAAACTGTTGGACGCTAAAAGAGTTGCAAATAAGTTCCTTAGATAAGGGCCAGAACCTGCAAAAGCCGCTTCCTTTATTGCTTCAACATATTCTGTATCATCATCCAAGAGTCCCATAGCGTAGCATGCATCCCTAAAAGAGGATTGGACTTTCCCATCAACTTTAAGAATATCTTGAAATGATGTTGGTCCTTTAACCTTATTCAAAAGAATTCTCAAAAAATAAGCTTCACCAACAGAAGCAGGAACTGAATGAATCCGACCAATTGACTTTATTCTTTGCCTAGGCTCCCATTTTCTTTCTTGTGCTTTCCAAACATATTGTGAAGGGAATTGGATGTAAGTTAGTTGCCTTGCATTGGCATCATTTTTGTTGCGTTCCATCCAACCCAAAAACATAGATGTAGCACAAGAGGGTTTATTGAGAACGTCGTCAATGTCCTGCGTAGCATCGAAAACAATTCTTTGTTCACCGGGTAGATGAAAAGGTAATCTCATTACAGGAGGTGTCCTGTAATGAATATCATATGAGAATATTCTCCATGAAGCCTCACACGCATAAATATAACGACAATCATAAAATCCTTTGACTTCATCAACCACTATGTCTTCACCCGGTACTTTCTTGCTTTCCACAAAATTAACAGTAACTCTATCTGGACCCTTGTTAATGTATTTAAATAAATACTTAATGGATCCAGCTTGGTTACACCATTCAACGTTGATATGTGCCTGGTATCTTTTAAGAAGAGTCTTGTTATACGGAACGACATATCTGTTATCTAACTGCTCACCAGACTTTTCTACAAACGAACCATTATCTCTTCGTCTATACAATGCATAACCATCATTATCGATAGAGGTTTCATGCTGAAAATTCTTTGGGAAGTTTTTTGAACATTTGTCATTGACCATACACGGACAACGCATGTTCAAAGGTCCACAAGGACCGTGAATCATAAATTCACGTACAAGTTCATACAGTTCTGGCTCCTCATCTTTATTTGGTATCTCAGCTGAAATGAAGTTGTCAATATGGTCAACTGTTGGAAGCTTATAACCAGCGGCCATGAACAAACAGATGTGTGCATGCGGTAATCCACGTTTTTGAAACTCAACCGTGTATACAACTGCAAAGTATTGGTAGCAAACAAAATAAAATAAGTTATAAAGGTTAAAAAAATAAATAAATAATGTTCTAATAAAATAAACTTCATGTATTCGTACCAGCTTCAACAATTCCAAATAAGTGTTTATCTTTCAGGTCTTTAATTATCGAATCAAGTTTTATTTTAAACAACCTGCATAAAATGTCTGGCCTATCTTCTGGTCTAAGAGTGGTATCTTGAAGATATCTTCTCATCTCTGGCCATTTAGGATTACAAGTAATTGTAATAAAATAGTCAGGGTATCCGTACCACTTGCATATTGCCATTGCGTCTAGATAATTTTGCATCATATATCTAGCGCCACCTGTAAAAGAAGATGGAATAATAACTCGTTGACCCATGCTTGATGTCTCTGTTTGTCCTTCTTCTCTTTGTTTGCTTAGGACATTATACTTCTCACTCCTAATAAGGGTTTGCTTACCCTTAATGAAATTTAATCTTTCCATTTCAATCATTGTATATGAATCAACTAAAAATTGCTGTAAAAGTCTCCTTGCATTAAGAATTAGGGAGAATTCATTACTCCTATCTTGAATCCTATAAGCAAAAAACTCCCTCATTGTTGTACTTTCATGTTTTTTGTTTTTTGTATTTGAAGATGAGCTCCCATCTGATAGGATGACATTTTTTTGACGGTCATTTTTTTTGTTTTTTGAATTTGAAGATGAGCTTTCATTTGGTAAGGGAACATTGCTGTGAAGGATGTCAATTCTATATCCATCGTCACCATAAGGAAGCAACAATGGATACTGAAGAGCAAGATACGACGGATGTAACTCACTAACTCTTTTTAGCTTTTCGTCAATGATCTGCACGATAATATCACGTTTATCTGTTTCTTCATTGAGGTCACCAATTATCAATGCAGCAACTTCAGAAACTGTGGGCAGGTTGTACGTTCTACCATCTTCTTTCCTCATTCCGTTTAAGCGAAGCTTGACTTGTGCATCAGGATTCTTCTGAAAGCAATCTCTCGCCATTCTATAAGATTTGACCAAGGAGTTTTTGTCATCCAACATTTGTTTCAATTCTTTTACAATTTGAAACTCAAGCGCCTTTTCTGATGAGTGATCCTCGTCTGCATCACTATAAATAAGATGAATGTATTAGATTGAAAAGCATTTGGGTATGTATACCGTTCGAAACAAAAGACATTAAGAAAAAAAAACATACCCAACGACATTGATTCTATTCGAAACTTCATTTTCAGTATCATAGATGTATAGCTGAGAGAATACTGGATTTTGTCCATGTGATGGTAAAAGATTTCCCAAAGCATGGTAGTGCTCACCACTTATACGATAGATGAAAGGAGCATTACCATGATTTATAGACTTATCAATTTTTCCACCCATGGAAGTAAATGCAAACATAGAGTTGAACCGTCTTATGTTCTTTAAAAAGAATTTGCTTTTAGAATCAACACCATTAAAATACTCTTTATAACTGTCCGGTGCCTCCTTAAAAGGAGGAAGCAAAACTTTTCCATAACCACAACATAGAGAGAAATTTTGTTTACCACCACTTCTTTTATGCCCTCTTGTAGATTCACAACTCCACAATCTTGCATTGCAATCCTCACAAGTCACATTTTGATCCCCATGGTCCAAGTAATCTAAAAATATATATTGAAAATTTATATATATAAAATAATTTTAATGTAATTTAGAATTACAATTGAATATATTTTATATTAATTACCGAATAAAGAGTACCTGGAGATATGCCTTTTATTACAATGTTTCAACAATGATGATAAAGATAAAAAGGTTATCGCTGACAAAAAAAGGTTAACAATGGAAATGCAGGATAGCGGGTATGTATTATTGTTTTTGATTTTTATTTATAAGAAATGCAAATCATCAAATATAAAATTGTTTTTTTATACTAAACTAAAATTCATTACTTTTTGAAGGGGTTTGAGCATTTATGTAACTTTGTGGGATACGTATGCCATGGAGATGTCTAAATATGTTGCAACTCATCAGAAGGAGAAACAATAAGTATGCGATCATATTTTGCATAAATTGTTTTTTTAATAATTTTTTGGTTGTATGATTTGTTAAACTACATTTATTTACTTTAAATTTAATCTTCATTTGCATGTTGTTACAATAAATATATGTTTATTCATTGCATTATTTGTTTTTAAATCACGTCTATTCAAACATTTGTTGTTTCATATATCTGTTATTGGGTAACACTAAACTTTTTTTATGATAATTTACAATCAAACAAAATTCATACGAATTGTATTATGTAACTTTCAATAAATAAAATTTGCATACTACGATCTTTATAGAATTTTTTTCATTTAACATGGACATGTACCGCGTGTACACGCGGGGCTCTAACTTATTTTGCCGCATTTAACAATTAAAAAAAAATTCATGTAAAGAAACCACATAGGCAATAGGCTTTCCATAAAATTAGTGTCTACACATATACGACGGTATACCTGCAATTTTCGTTGGAGTTGAGTTCTTTCCTGCAACCAAACAATTGAAACAGTTTCTTTAAGTGATGGTACTCTCCATGTCAAAGACAAATCCAACTAACTACATCAAAATCCGATTTTGACCCATTAGTTTCTTCACACAAACTCTGTGTTGGTCACCTAAAGTTGACTCCACAATCTAACTGAATATATGCTATAAAAAACCAAATTTTGACCTTTTGACATAGTGACATATTAGCCTAAATTTTAAACTTGAACTAAAAATTTTGAGGAAAAACAATTACTATGAGTAGATCTAATCTTTAATACTTGACTGTAAGGGAACTACTCTTCCACCAATAGACACACCACATAGCTTTATTTAAGTCTTTGCTCACTATACAAATAAATCAACGCATATTATTAAAACCTTTTATAAGTATCATAAAAGAATCATAAACAGGTTTTATAATTATTTTCCAAATCGTAAGGTACTTATGATCGTGTCTCATCGAGGCGAAGGAATGTTTGGGAAAGACGAGGGCATTTAGTAATAAGGAAATCAAAAGATATATATATTTTTAATTTCAATTGGAACGACACAAAGTTTGACGTCAACTCTTTTATATTACATTACAATAACTAATAACTAATTACAGATGGAATAATCCATTAACCATCGAAGTGAAGGCCTATAAAAACTTTTCTGTACCAGCACTACTCGAATTATAGGTATAATATTACTAAATGTGAGTATAATATTACTAAATGTGAGTATAAAACTTGGATATCGAATTACCTTGATCAAACTCGAATCCTTGATAACAGAGAGAATAACAATGGTGGATTTATTGTGTTTAGAGCTATTTGTCTTAATAATAATTATAATGGCATATTTGCTTATATAGTGATCAACCAAAATAAATAAACTTATTACATTTGTACTATTGTGTATCTTCGTAACAATAAATAAATACATTAATTATTGAATATTACGATATATATTGAATCAGAATATATAATTAACCGAATATATTTTTTTTGAAAAGAAATTAACCGAAGAGATCTTCAATCGGAATAAATACATTAATGTATTGTTTATAGATACGTATAATAAATAAATACATTAATTATTGAAATTTGTTTCTAGATAAAATGTTTACGAAATATATGTTATAACGTTTAAATGAATAAAAATTGAAGAAATATAAGTAAAAACATATGTTTCATCATATGTTCATAATTCGTATAAAACATGATTCTTGTAACTCATTTTAATAGCCGAGATATATGCCAAGATAAATCAGGAAGCTTTGACCATTGATTTAATAGCCTTTGAATGAGTTTGAATATGTAATCAATTGTAATTGTATTTACCATTCTTAGAGATAAGCTTTGTAATTATATATAGGCATGTCTATCAATGATAATAATCAAGGGATTGCATTATTTCAAACTCATTCAAAGGCTATTAAATTTTGGTCAAAGCTTCCAAGATTTATCTTGGCATATATCTCGGCTATTACATTTAAGTATTAAAATGCTTCGATGATACAGACTTTAATTTTGCAAATGGTTCAAAAGTTTCCATTATCGTCAAGACATCCGATTCAATAATAATAATTATAATGGCATAATCAATGGTAACTGAAGGCATGAGTCAATGTCAACTATAATTAGTCAATATTAATAATTAGTAATAATAATTATAATGGCATAATCAATGGTAATTGAAGGCATGAGTCAATGTCAACTATAATTAGTCAATATTAATAATTAGTAATAATAATTATAATGGCATAATCAATGGTAATTGAAGGCATGAGTCAATGTCAACTATAATTAGTCAATATTAATAATTAGTAATAATAATTATAATGGCATAATCAATGGTAATTGAAGGCATGAGTCAATGTCAACTATAATTAGTCAATATTAATAATTAGTAATAATAATAATTATAATGGCATAATCAATGGTAATTGAAGGCATGAGTCAATGTCAACTATAATTAGTCAATATTAATAATTAGTAATAATAATTATAATGGCATAATAAATGGTAATTGAAGGCATGATTCAATGTCAACTATAATTAGTCAATATTAATAATTAGTAATAATAATTATAATGGCATAATCAATGGTAATTGAAGGCATGAGTCAATGTCAACTCTAATTAGTCAATATTAATAGTTAATAATAATAATTATAATGGCATAATCAATTATCTAAATATTTTGGTTTGAAGTTATAGTTTTCATTGTGTAACAAATATACAATAGTTATTCGCCAATTCAAACTTCGCAATATACAATATATTCATAAAACTTTAAGGCTGGTCACTGAATCCCGGCATACACTTCTGTTGAACATCTGGGTGAACATTCATCTTCCGAGAGTGGATCTAAAAGTGCCATTTTACAAAAAAAAATGTAGAGGTAAACTTGTTACTAAATATGTGAAACAATAAACTGAATGTGCAAGAAATCAAGAAAGACTTGTCACCTGCATGATCCGGGCCCTTGCTTCTTCAGTGGGATGAGGGAACTCAATTTTACGATCCAAACGACCAGAACGCATCAGTGCCGGGTCTAAAATATCTGCCCGAGTCGTTGCTGCTATCACCTGCAAAACACAAGGACACAAGACGAATGCATGATGTTCAATATGAGCATTCTGATCTCTTGCAAAGATAGTGACAATGTATCAAAATGAGCCACCGGGTTCAGGTTTTAAAATCCTAAACTTTATGTATAGGTCGGGTCAGATAGGCTCACCAACTTATATTTTTATGATATATTTCAATAACAATATATTAGTTTGAACAAAAATGAGTTCGCAGGTTTAACATTCACATCAACAGTTTCCTTTTACATCATCTTTTATTTTCATCATTTCACCCATTAGAAATAAAATAAAACCCAAATTGATGAAAATTGCCACCACATTAAAGATCTCTTTGCTTCCTCTTGCATAAATATCCGAGTTTACATCACCAGAAAGATCAAAGACCCCTCTCCAAGCACATTACCATGAGTACCTACAAATGATTCTCAACATTAGATTAACAAATCGACTAATAGAATAAAACAAAATAAACACATATTAAAGGTTCTTCAAACCTTAATTTAAGGTCAGGGAGGAAAACTTGTCGAATCGAAGACAAACAACCGTTTATAAAGGAAGATTAAAGAATGAATAAAAAAATTATCATGTGTGAACAGAATCAAGAATGCATAAAATCACTCAATTGATTCGGCCAGTACACACTAACCATTTATATATCGAACATAATCAATAATGCAAAAAAATTATGGATGTGCGATGGTATGTTTCAATAGAATACATGACCTAGAATCAAGAATGCAAAAGAAGAAGAAGGATGAATGTTGGTTGGAAGATTTGTTAGAGAGTATGATGGAAGAATGTAGTGTAGATTTATGTTTAGAAAAGAGTATTTATAGTGAGTTAGTTGGAGCTCCATATACAATATGGATACCTCAAACCTTCTCTAAGGGCTTCATTCAACCCTAAATGACCTCAATTATTATATAGATAGATGTGTTTATTTGGAGAATGGTTATCGTCCGGTTGCCGACCCGTGAAGCTCTTTTGCAAAGGAATGTGTCTCTAGACAATAGCACTTGTCCTATGTATGATACTAACAGCGAAACAGTGCAGCATTTGTTTCTAGATTGCGGCTTGGCGGTAGGAGTTTGGACTGGTGTTTGGTCGTGGTGTAGGATCTCCTTACCTATATTCTCTTTGGTACAGGAGATGATGACTTTGGAGCTTGGGCGATCTGATGATAAGTGGAGGGGGAAATTATTAAGAGGCATCTTGATGGTGACATGTTGGGTCATTTGGAAGGAACGTAATAAAAAAGTTTTCCAAAACTCGAATCCTCGGGTGGCTGACATGGTGGCTTTGGTGAAGGTTTTTTCATATTTTTGGTTTAAACATAGGACTAGAAATAAAGATGTGGATTGGAATGATTGGGTAAAGTACCCGTTGTATTGTTTGTAGTTGTGCGGTGGTCCTCGCTTTAAGGTCTAGCCGTTTTTAATGAAATTTTATGTTCAAAAAAAAAACTTCCTTGATTTCTCCCCAAGTGACGGGAGTTTACCCACTAGATATAGACTCGTCAGCCATCTTGTGCTGAAAGGTTTATTATAAGTTAGAGACATTTCAATTTGATTTATTTGTTATATTATTCACATCGTATCTGATCGCATCGTCTAGTGATGCGATCATGAATCCCCCAATTCCCGATTTGGCTGAGCCCCAGCTCACCATGACCGTGCGATTGGTGTATTTCCGGGTGTTAGTGGTTAATGCACCTCCCCATGTTTATTTCTGATTGACTCGTGTTCAATCATGTTGTTTGTCGTTTTGACTATATTAAAATAACTTTGGAAATGTCTTCCTTGCCGGATTGATGATCAAGCTCGAACCAAACGCGTATCTCGATTAACCTTGGGCTGTGAATATCACTTGTAATACCCGCTCATTTAAAACCTAACATTTCACGTTAAGTTATCGTAAACTTAACACTTAAGACTTAAATTTTTACAAAATACCCCCTTAAAGAGTAAAGACTATGATTATACGGTGTCAAAAGTTATTAATAATACATCACGTTCAAGTTTAAGTTGGCATTCATGATTACAAGTTCAAAATGTCTCGAATGACTAGCGGAAGCATTGAGGTGAATGCGTTTGATCCTTCAAAAGGTAGTTTGATCTTCATTTGTGCTTAGCTTGGTCATACCTAGGGTCATACACGTCTAATAAACCCATATAAACGCTTAAGCTTTATTGATGAAGATTTGAAAAAAAATGGATGTGCAGAGCTCGACGTAGCCTACGGCTTCCAGCCGTAGGTTCGACTGGCAACTTCTGCTTTGATTTGCAAGAGAGTCGTAGGTTACGTCTAGGAGCTACTACTCTAGCATCTTGTGTAGGTCGTAGCCTACGGCTGCAAGTCGTAAGCTACGATTTGCAGTGGCTGCAAGGCCCATTTTATTCTATCCAAAATGACTTAAATCCACACTATAGGTCCGGAACGTACTTGGGAATACTTTGCCCACTATTTGGGACTCCAATTGTCTAATTTCCCATGGACCAAAACCCGGTTCCTTCTACCCATGTCCAAAAGCTTTAGTTGACCCGTTAAGAGTTAGGTGCGCTAAGGCTACTTCGAGCGAATTCCAAGGTATAGTTTATCGTTTCTTACTCCCCGGCCAAGTTGCGATATATCTAGAACATTTCCTTGCTTTCACAACCCCTTAGGATGCGTATGCATTGGTCTAAATATCCAATTGACCAAAGGAGCTCACATAACTTACCTTTGTTAATTCATACCTCGTGGTTCATCTTTACACATCTATTTTCTAATGGAGGCTAAGACCTACAAGATGGAGGTTTATCACATATTAAACCTATGGTGTGCACAAGACCTGACATAGCACACACAGTCGGAGTTGTCAGTCGGTTTATGTTAAATCTGGGAAGAGAACATTGGGAAGCAGTTAAGTGGGTGCTTCGTTGTTTAAAAGGAACATCAAAGATTGGGTTATGTTTCAAAGGGAAGAATTCAGTTCTCAAAGGTTATACAGATGTTGACCTAGGTGGTTGCAGAGAGACATTTAAAAGCACCACAGGTTTTGTTTTCACAGTGGGAGGAACTACAGTCAGTTGGATGTCCAGACTCTAGAAAAGTGTGGCTTTGTCCACAACAGAAGCAGAATACATGGCTATGGTTGAAGCCAGTAAGGAGCTAGTATGGTTGAAAGATTTTCTAGAAGAATTAGGAAAAAAACAGAGTGAGTACTTGTTGCATTGTGATAATGAAAGTGCAGTGAAACTTGCTAAGAATCCTATGTATCACAAGAAGACAAAGCACATCAGGATAAGGTATCACTTTGTGAGAGGATTGGTTGCTGATGGCATAGTCAACTTGAATAATATCTCAGGTGCTAAGAATCTATCAGACATGTTCACCAAATGTGTAACGTTGGATAAGCTAAAGTTGTGCGGAGCTTCAGCTGGTCTCCAAAGAATAGTGTTGAGGAGATCGGGGTAACTGGAGGTGCATTGAAGATCAGATGGAAGATCTTATTTACAGAAGTACAGAAGAGATGGTGCAGTTCGTGGTCCGAAGAAACCAAGTGGGAGATTGTTGGAGATGTTGCCTTCAGCCCACCTTTAGGCCTAACCGTTTTAAGCCCAGTATGATTAACTTGTTGAGCAAGTTTAGCATAGGGTTTTAACCTAATTAGTGCCTATAAATATATCTCTTGTACTTGTAATCTTTGTATCACTTAATAAAAGAATACCCCAGTTGCCCCCGTGGACGTAGGTTAGCTTAGACCAAACCACGTAAAATCTCGTGTTCGTGTGCATGTGTGTTCTCGATTCTAACAGAAGATTTATAGCTGTTTACATGGATATGTTAACTAATCCACCTTATGTCTAGTACTATGATCTTCACCAAATAGTTAGTCCTCATGGTCAATGACATCCCTCATCAAGGGTGTGTTAAAGTTTTGAAAGGTTAATTTTAACACTATTAATTACATAATCTCTACATCTATACTTCATACATTTAAGTAATGTTTAAGTGATATCTAAAATTTTAAAATACTTTCCACATTAGAAAATAATCAAATATTTAGATTAATAAGAGAACCAATATTCATTATTGAGTGCTTTTCATGAAAAAATGTTTTAAAATTTTAACACTTATGTTGTAAAATGGTCATCCCAACCAACACTAGAGAAATTATTGGTGGTCCATAACAAACAGTGAATAAGGAGGCATTATTGGTACTACTGACCTTACTTTTTTTTTTTTTTTTTTTTTTTTTAAAGAGAACTTCATTAACAACTAGGGTCCTTAAAGCAAGGACCTAAGAGCGAAAAAACCAACCACATCAATCCAAGGGACAAATACACCACACTTTCCAATCGACATCTTTATATCTAGACCTATGACGAAACCAGAAAAACGTAGTAGATTTAACATGCTCTGCTAATTCCGCAAGTCTTCGGCTTTTATTATTAAACACCCGATTGTTTCGCTCATTCCAGATCACCCACATGGTTGTGTAAAAGATACCTCTCAAGATATATCTCGTGCCTTTTGAGCTTGTATTATTGTCCGGAACCTGCAAAATGTCCGTAATATCAAAAGCAAAACTGTGAAGTAAGCGACACCAGGACTTGATGCGAAACCAAACTTCCTGCACAAAAATACAACCCGTAAAAATACTACTAACCTTACTTACCAATACAAGAATAAGTTATCACTCCCTTGCTAGTGAGACATTTTTAAAGCGGTCTCTATCTGTTAAAAATATATCATATTATTTATGTATATTCAGGTTTATATTTATAAATTCAATCTAATGCTTGTTTTTTTTTTGTTGTTGTATGTACATATATATCTTGGACTTAATGAGAGAATAAATGGATATTGGGTTGGATCCCTCTACACTTGGGCTCGTGATCAATTGAAAGGATTTTGGGCTCACAACTTTGTAGTTGGGCTTATGGCATAAATATGGAATCAAGGATAATGGGCTCAAATAGTTCAACCTCACCGACTTAGAGACATGCTATATAATGCCTTAAAGGATAATAGTCGGATATTATCTAAGTGTTCTCTCTCAACACAGTCTCTCTCTTTCTTATTTCTACTATTCGAGTATAGGATTTCATTAGTCTAATAGTTTTAGATCTTGTTGTGATATCCGGTATAGATTCTTTGGTTGTAAAGGATCGTCTAGTTGATGATCTTGATCTTGTAAGAGTTGTGAGAGAGTTGTATTGTATCTTTGCTTCTGGATTCATTGTAAACCGATTCTTTCTTTAATTTAGTCAAGATCTTTGTGTTTAATCTTTAGATCTTAAAATTCTGACACTATCTATTCAGAGAAACATTCTTAGATTATACAGTGTAGTCATAGGGTGAAGGGGACACATAGAGTGTCATATGGCAGCCATATCAATTCCCCTCTAACCTCCAAAAACCACAGGGTGGTGGTGGCGTAGAGTTTTTTTTATCTTTTTTTATAATCAACCAACCAATCACAAATCCATAATTTAACAACCAACCACAACTTAAAAGTATTTTGAAGCGGTATATAAATTTAAGTTATAACTTATTTACCATTTTTAGGTTTTCAATAGTTCGTGAAGTGAGGGTATTGGCAAAGATTTAAGAATCACCCCACTACTGATGTCACACCCTCAAAATCCACTTGCGGAGTTTTACCGCGAGGCGCATGACAAACCAGGATCCAAACCAACGATCACAATAAACAAGTCTAAATGAACATAAATGCAATTTCAAAACATAGTTTAAAATCCCCGTTTACAGCGGAAGCTTATTTAAAAACAATATCTCAATAATGAAACAATAGTTCAACGTTCAAAAGACCATGCAACCCTATTAAGACGCCGTGCAGACGCGTGCGCCCTAGTCCAGTCGTGCTACCTTAGCGACCTGAGAAAACATGTAAAAGTTTACGCCAGCACAAAAATGCTAGTGAGTTTACAGGTTTTGTATCCAAGTACCAAGTCCACCTGTCCATACTATAATAATCGAAAACCAGTATCCGCTAGCTAGGCGTACGTTCTGTTACTACCACGATTGGAAAACCATTACTAACGCGAATACCAAAAGTATGCCCGATGTAGTTCCTGTTGTTCCTGTTGTTCCTGTTTGAGACAATATGCACCCGCCGACCCTCCAAGTCGACGAGCGGGGTTGGTCACTCCCAATAGCGCTATTCACATTTCCCCGTTGTGCAAACCCGCACATTCATGGTTCCCCCCGGGACTTCCAAAGATCGTGTAGTACACAATAGAAACCCATAGTATGACAGTAGTTACCAAATAATCGTTTTAACACATGTTTTCTCCCCCGAAAGTATAAAACCAGTTTAAAAGAGGGGCCGTAAACTCACCTTAAGTTGCGTTACTCCTTAACCCGAGTAAACCCAGCTGCTATGCTAGTCCCGTAAGCGGCGACCTAACATACGACAGTTACAAGTACTTAGACTAATAACCCGCAGGTTAATTAGTCCCTAGATGTCCAGACCATAACCAAGTTCGTTTGAAAACACCGTGACTGTTTAACCGACCCAAAGTACAAGACTCGACATCCCATTGGTGACCCGAGACTCCCCGTGTTATGTTTACGCTCCAAAACGTACAATAACGCAAGTACACTTAACCTACGTTAACGCACAACAAGTTATAGCACATAGTTCACGTATCACCGAAATACATCCAAATATATGTTACCAAGTTATTAGACATGTTACGGGGTTCCTAGCATGTTACTACATGTTAAATCGGGTCTCGGAATGCTAATTTACACTTACAGCAGCAGTACACGCGATTAGGAAAAGTCAACTAGCATTTAGGTTGGTCAACTAGCAATTAGGAGTCCTATTCGCCCCTACTATAGGCGATTAGGGGCTACTCCCCTCTATTATAGGCGATTAGGGGCTACTCCCCTGAACTTTCTAGTGATTAGGGCTAATCACCTGAACTTACTAGTGATTAGGGCTAATCACCTGATCTTACACAAGAGTAGACCTCTACTCGCCTATAATATGGGCGATTAGCACCCTACTCGCCTATAACATAGGCGATTAGGAATGCTACTCGCCTGTAACCTTGTTGTTCCGGTTTTTCGCGCGTTTAACGCTCCAAATCAGATCCAGAACGTGTGTAACCACCCAATATCATCCCAAACACTATCCTAAACATGTTTAACCCAAAATCCTTCGTTCAACCTCGTATAATCAGTCCTGCATGCAACCAAGTAATCCAAACACCAATTCACATAGCATGCAACATCATACTAACACGTGTAATCATAACCCTAATATCCAATTACTGAGATTCCTATTATCATAATATCAATACCAATACTGATCTATCATAATAACATGTCAAATCATCATCATGAATCATAAAAATCCTATCTTTCTAATCATACACACCCATAACGCACGTATATTAGTTATAATCCGATTAACAACCCTTATTGACGATTTTCAGAAAACTTTTTCGTTTATGAACAGGTCTGGACCATTAGGGATTGATTAAAAACGTTTACAAAGTGTTATGGATGAGAATCAAACCTTAGGATTATGAAAGAATGATGGTTAGACCTTGAAACCTTGTGTTTTTGATCAAAATCGCCTTCCAGGGGTTGTTTATGTGTTTGGGGCGGTTATGGGACGACTAGGGTTGATATTAGGAAGTTTAGGAGGTTAAGCATTGTATTTATAGGCGTTTCTAGTCGTCCAGCACGTTATAGGCGAGTATGCAGCAGTTTCATGCGATTAGGGCTGCTACTCGCATGATTGTGCAGGTGATTGGGCCTAATCGCCCTTAGCTACACACGAGTAGGGGCCTACTCGCCCTTAGGGTTCCCTACTCGCCTCCCCTATAGGGGAGTAGACCTCCTACTCGCCTATAGGGGTTGGTTTTGTGCGTTTTGCGCGTTAAACCCCGTTTTAACATATGTTAGTGCATATTCACGTACCGACAAGTCACATAATGATTGTAAACACATAACACAAGTAAATACACATATTTACACTCGTTCACCAATTCCCGGGACTCGAGACTCGTACGTTCCGTATGCCCTGACGATCCTACAAATCGTCACCGTTTGTACACTTGGTTAAGGACTGACATCTAACGAACCTCTAGACCAACGTCTAATGATCTTCTAGACTAATCAATAGTTCCCGAACCATAACCCGACTTAACTAACCCAGTTAAGTACAATATACGCGTGACTCGCTAAGGTAGACTTTCATCTAGACAACGTTGTTAACCAGAATTTGCCGGGTGTCACAACTGATGAGAACAATATTACTAAAAAGATTTTGATTAATCAAACCGGCATGATGTAGATCGTTATGTTTTGGTACAAGACCAAATCACCGCATTGTCATGTTAATATCTTGTTTATGCTCAAATCATTTCTCACAGTGATATATGACACATCCTTGAGGCATATTTTATTGGAACTTTCGAGTTAAATATTTAAGTTTTTAGCATGTTTGTGAAGCTATTATCATTTCACAATGTTGTAGTGGTTAACTAGTAAATTAAATCGGTGTTAAAAAAACTATTAAATTAAATAAAGTACGTACAATAAAAAAAACTAGAAAAGAATGTGTATGCGTATGTAATTGGTGGAAGGGGAGGGGAAGGAGTTTAATGCTTGTTAGACCACACGGCGTGGTTATTGTGAAGGCTTAGTGGAGTAAAATGGCACTCGTGGCTATAATTTGCACACCACTCCTGATGATTATAATCGTGAAAGCGATGGAAAACTCCATGATGGCCAGCTGACGACGAATGAGAGAATGGATATTGGTGGGTGGGTGAAAACCAAGGAGAGAGATGGTGGAGGGTAATGATTAGTGAACCACACCTTATGTTAGTGGAAGAAAGAGATAGTGGAGGGGGATGGTTACATGGCGCTCAGGTGAAGACTGGTCATTGTCTTTCCACTAGTGACCATACCCCATAGCCTTAAAGGGATAATAAAAAAAAGCTTGGCGTCGGGACTTCACGCCCACTACTCATAGTTTTACTGAACACGTGTTCACTTATTTTATCACGTGTAAGGTGTATGTTAATGCGTAGTAAGAAACAACCGTAAATTTTCTTGTATGAAGTTTATATCCAGACATATCTTTTATAAGTAAAGTTAGTATAAAATATTTATGATGACTGTTACATTTATATGGGATATTTACTGTAACAATTTCATCAAATATATAAAATTACTGTAGTGAATAACGAGGCTTATTTTAGAATGTCTCATGGTTGGTGAAGATCAAAATTCTAACAAATTGCAATGTAACATATATGAACAAAGTTTTATATATGTTGGCAGGTCCCAAAAGGTTTTATGTCATCTCAACATCAACCCAACCCCCTCACTTTTTTGAAAGCAACCTATCAATATCATACTTGCTACACGTACGTCTTAGCAACAGTTATCACTGTTTTGAAAGTCTACAAGATTAATAGATTAACATATATAGGTCATATCTACACGGGTAGTTAATCATGTACATTTTTTCAACATGTAATATTACAATTGTTAATGAGAATTTCAAAATTGTTTAAGGAGAATTCTAAAATTGTTTTTTCTTATTATCATAATAATAACTTATCAATATTACTAGGTGTCTAAGGAGAATTCTAAAATTGTTTTTCGTATTATCATAATAATAACTTATCAATATTACTAGAGTGACCTGTTAATGAGTTGATTACGTATTAAAGAAATAGTGAAATACCTCATGACCCTCAACAATTCATGATTTTTACATTTTTAAATTAGCTTCGAAACCATCATAAGAGGGTAAAAAGACGACATAAAAAAAAAACTATTGTATATAATATCTTATTAAACATGGCCCCTATTTTTCAAGGCAAATTATAAAATTATGTTTTAACGATCATCATAATAACTTATCAATATTACTAGATTGACTGGTTAATGAGTTGATTGTGTATCGGTGAAATATCTTTATGACCCTCAACAATTCATGAATTTTTTATTTTTAAATTAGCTTTAAAAATATCATAAGATAGTAAAAAGACGATGTAAAAGAGTTAAAGTATACATCTCTTATTAAACGGGACCCGAGACCCTATTTTTTGGAGATCTCAAGCCCTAGCTTGGGTTGTTAACATTGCCGGGTCACGCCTATGATATCGTCTCCTTACATGAATAGTTTTATCCGGTTCAAATGCCCTATTGGGCAGTTCAAACTATATGGTACTTAGTTGATCATATTGGTCAGTTGGTTTTTAGAACGTAAAACGTACACTGATATAATCTACTTCTAATTCTACTTCATAGTCAATCCGAGACTCCCATCAAATTTGTTACAATAGCAACTCATAATTCTTACATCAAGTGTTGAAATCTACCAAAACTTAGGACCATTTGATAAATTTACAAAATGAAAACTAGATATGTGACATTTGGGTTACGTATACTAGTTAATGATATGTTAGAAATTTACATTAATTTATCCTTCTTGCATAGTCTTTTTTTAATATCACATAAAAACGTAATAATCTATCTAACGTCTTTATCATATATGTTATAAACTATTTTTCCATAGTCCTCTTATAAAATTTTAGTAATTGTTATTTCACAATTTTTTTAATGACAATCTTGCTCTACACCAACCTAAATCTACTTTACACATTAAGGCTGGAACTCAATACCTCTTGGATGTAAGACATACACCTTTGTCACTAGACTAATGCCGATGATTGCATAAGATATTAAGACTGGAAAAAAATAGAAATACAATAGTTTCATACTACAATAATTGTGTAATGAACACAAAAAATAAAACTGTGTAAACAAATCAATAATGTTGTGTTTTACATCGATTGAAAACCATACAAATGGATATCAAAACAGGTTCCAATTAATCTGATAGTGGTATTGATGTTGTTCAGTCGGTTTTGGTTTCGTTTGTCATGTTATCGTTACAGACTTACGGCATTGGCACTTGATATACAATACAAAAATAAAAGAAAAACTCTATTTTAATTCTATCCCTATTTTCAACAAAATTTGTACTAGAACGTTGGTAAATAAATGAAACACAACTGAATATTTACATTATAAAAAACTAACGAACGTAGGTTCTAAGAGAAAAACCAAATGAGTAAAAGAAGTTAAACATGTATTATATAGTATATAGAGGGTAGTAATTAAAAAAATATAAAATTTTGTTAAATGTAATAGATCATCATCATAGCTAGAGTGAATTGCTTGGTTAGTCCTTGTGTTTTGAGATCTTGCATGCTTGCTCCTCAAAGTTTAATAGTTATATAGCTCGTCCTGATGGTTGTAATTTTATTACTTATGTGTTCCCTATGGTTGACTTTCATAACATCGATAATCCTTATTAGCTATAACTTTGTTAAAAGTTTTAGTTAAATTTATGTAAAATACCCAAACTACCCCTTATTATTAAAAAAACAAAAACAATCAAATAATTTAAATAAAGCAATATATTTAATTATATTTGTAATATTAAAAAAGGTTATTTAAAATAGATGGGCCCCACCACCATATTATTCTTCACTAAACCAACATCCTCTCACTATCTACCATGCCACCACCACCTCCCGTTGCTATGCACCATGCTTCCATAATCTCTCCAAGTAATCTCCTACAAACGGTACCCCAACATCTCCGATGACCAATGTTGTAACCGGCAACAATGAAACTTTACTTGCCTCTCTCCAAATCAGGTCAGATCCTCATTTCCAAAACAACGTTGGTCTAATTATTCCTCTGTTTCTAACCATTGTTATAACCATCAATACATTCCTCTATTTCATATAAATCTTTCTCTCACTCGATTTTCAGGTAAAAATGACGGTCAAGCAAAACTGACCTTAGCTACGAGAACATGAGGTGACGATGGTGGGAAGTAGATGGTGACCCGAAGCAAAATGCGGTGGTGGTTTTCACAGGTAGCTAAGGTTGTGACTGTGGTGGTAGGTGACACGAGGCAAGTGATGCAATGGTGATGATGAAAGTGGTTGTTAAAATCATGTGTAGTGGGGGTGAAATTTCAAGCCCCATAATGAGGTATTGTGTGGCATGTGGCGTCCTAAAGGGCATTATGGGGCTTGAAATTAAAAAGGAGTGTAGTAGTTTCAAGCCCCACAATGCCCATTGCAATGATTACCCAATTATTATTATTATTTTGAATTTAAAACAAATAATACAAAATGTTACACAAATTACGCTAAAAAAATACAAATAATACTAAGAAACCGACTAATTTCGAAGATAACCGACTAAGTTTTATGATTAACTAACAAACCCAAATAAAATCAAGACAAGCGAGACGTCTAAACGGGCTCAATACGCAGTATCCACCTACCTAAACCCTACCTATAAAAGCATGACCCATCCTTCTTCCCTCATTTCTTTGTTCAGTTGCCACCCCCTTACAAAAAACCCTAGGCCTCTCTCTCTCTCTCTCTCACACACAACTAAACTCTACCCCTCTCTCTCTAATCTCTATCTTTTCTTCAAATTGCAACAACCCACGACCACCATAGCTATGGCCATGGTAGCAGTAAAAACGAAAAAATAAAATAAAAAAACAATTATCCGTTGGGAACAAGTGGGGGTTTTTGATTGGTGGAGTTTTGTGAAGCACCAGCCTGAAATCTTTTACGCCAAACACGATCCAAGCCCCAATACGTCGGTAGGTGCAGTGTGTCTCCACGTTATGGGGCGTTTTTGCCCCTTTCCACGCCCTTCCACGGTACTACTACACTAGGTCTAACTAGAAGAAGGTGGGGGTTGGGGAAGAAGAGGGTGAGTGGGGTCCACTTAAACTCTATTTATAATTTATTTAGTTTTATATTTCTTTTTTTTTTTTTTACTATTTTGTTTTCTAAAGGTCTAAAGTAGACATTAGTGATTACGCACTCATTTAACAGAGAAATTTAACAACCGTTAGGGGTAGGGACCACCGTAGTTATAAAATTCATACATTTGCACCATATTAATATTAATAATTAATAATAAGTTATAAACCATTAATCAATTGTTTTTTTTTAACGGCAAGTGGTGCAACCGGTGGAGCTCCGACTAACACCCTGGGCCAGCATGTACTAATTACTCATTCCACCTGGATTGGGGATCTCCCCAGGTGAAACCCTCACATGTGGTAAATGTGACTCCGACAAGAATCGAACCCTCAACCTCCACATGACCTCCACTCTAGCTCCCCAATTTTCACCAATTGAGCTAGGCTTCATCGTCATTAATAAATTGTTTTATGCAGCAAGGTACAAAATCAACAAAATACAGAACCAAGCAAGCAATTAACTCTCTGTTATCCAACAATAGACTGGCCACACTTGAATGATGATGTCAACTGACACGACTGACGGCGATGCCTCTTTAACCGTTATTATTATAAAGCGACTCCCTTTCCGTTAATGGCGCACGTTAGCCCCTTATCACACTGTACATCGCACAACGTATAACAAACAATTCCTCCTCTACTTAATATTATTATTCCAAACACCTTCCCAAACACTAGTATTAATATTAATATTAATAATAATATTCATAGCTCCCTCTTCCTTTCACAATTGTTTATGTCACTTAATCTCTTCCTCATAGTTTGTTCCATCTGTTACAATCGACTTACAGTAGCTTCCAATTTCAATTACCTAATTAACAACCTCTAATTCGGTTCATATTTTAACCAATTAGATGTTAATTCAATGATTTGTAAGCATTGTTTGTTATTTTAGCAGGTTTATTTTTTTTACTGAATATTGTAGATCTGATCTGAACCGTTCATGTTCGTCGGTGATGACTGAAGGTATAAAGTCGCTTACTGTTTTTTTTTTTTTTTTTTTTTTTTTTTTAACTTCACTGCTGCGTTTTCACTTTTAATTAATTTATTATTATATTTAATGTGAACTCTTTTGTTAATGTTTTATTGATTCCAGTTGGTTAAGTTAGGGTTTTTAGTGTTTAAACCCTAATTTATTGTAGTTATTCTGTATATCATGGTTTAAACCCTAATTTAGCTGTTATTTAGATATTAGAAAATTATTCCCTATGTACAATTGCTAATAACCATGTTTGCAATATTACTGATGATTAAGATGTTTAATTATCAGTCATTATTAAAATTTTGCATTGTTAATGCTTGTTATATGTTCATAGCATACAATTTTTAGTAGGGATTAGCATTTATTGGGTACCGGTACGGTACCGGTACATTTCGGTTACTTGCCGTTTCCCGGGATCGGTATTTTCGGTTCGGTATCGGTATTTTGGCTTGATTTATCTTCAAATACCGTACCGTACCGAGTTTTCGGTGCCAGTTCAGTACGGTATGATACGAGCTCATCCCTAGTTTTTAGTAGTTTATATGTTCATAGCATACAATTTTTTGCAGGGATTAGCATTTGGTATTGGGTACCAAAAAATACCGGTACCGTACGGTACAAGTACATTTTCGGTTACTTGCCGTTTTCCGGGATCGGTATTTTCGGTTCGGTACCGGTATTTTGGCTTGATTTACCTTCAAATACCGTACCGAATGGTTGCCGTATTGTACCGAGTTTTCGGTGCCGGTTCGGTTCGGTTCGGTATGATACGAGCTCATCCCTAGTTTTTAGTAGCTTATTAAGATATTATTTTAGCACTCTCTGTACTCTATTTATCATCAAGTGTGAATCATATTCCAGTTTTCTTTCTAGGATGTTTAGGGCTTAGATGTTAGAAAATTATTCCCTATGTACAATTGCTAACTGTCTTTGCAATATGATTCATGATTAAGGTGTTTTAACTTTTAATTATCAGTCATTATTAAAATTTGGCATTGTTATGAATTGCAGGAGCAGTAAACAATATCCATTGTTTGTTGTTGAAACGATTACTTATTTTATATATCGTTATATGCACCGTTGATGCTGGTTTTACTGATATCCGAACCGGGGCACAAGTTGTGCATCATCATAAGATATGGCATCCGCACCGTGGTGCACCCAAGCTTGTGCTAGCACCAGCTGAGCCACCTAACTATGGACCATTGGTGACCTCTGCGCACTCGCCTTCAAACTCACATTTGTCAAAACCTTCAATGAGGAAGAGTGAAGCTGCACCTCCTGTTGCTGAGCTTACGCCTCCAAGGTTAGCCGACATTGCTCCTAGTCAATCTGGTGCTGGTGCTTTTCCCACTGGCTTATCCCAGCCACCGTTATCTCCTCATTCATCTAGTAAGACTTCTTTTTCCTCTCTATTTTATTTTATTCTTTTAAAAATAATTAAAGCAGCTGATCATCCAAGATGTCATTATTATTCACCCGTATTTGTCAATACCGACCCATTATTATAAATGTACCGGTCGAATCAAGAGATTTAGCTGAAAGCCTGAAATGGGAGTGGGTTAAATGAGTCAAATAGGTTGAAGTCATCCATAATATTGTCTTTTTTACTTCAATGACCTTTTAAATTGTTTTTTTTTTAAAGAAGTAAAGAGTAAGGTTTATTACTGTGACAATGTTTATTGTGATCATAAGTATCCCATTACTTATTTTTTAAGTTATTTAAAAAAAAAAAATAGGAAAAAAGGGTTTCGGGGGTCAATCCAATCTAAAACAACCTGGACCATCATGACCCATACTAAAAATTATTTGTATTAACAAGGAGTCATTTTGTTCTGTTACAAAACTGCCCTTCCTGTCCATCTTTCCTTTTTATGTGTTTAACATTTGGTTGTATTTCTTTATGGCAGATTGTTGTGGACCTGAGACAGTGCTAAAACGGCACACTGAAGGGTGCCATTGTGTATATCCAATTAAGCTTGACATTCTTCTTTTAAATGTCTCATCGAGCCCAAATTGGCAACAATTTCTTCAACAATTTGCTACTCAACTTGGTCTTAGGGTTTCTCAAATTGAGCTAATCAACTTTTATTTACTCAGTTTATCAAGACTTAATATTTCAATGGATATAACTCCATATACAGGAATCAGTTTTTCTTCCAGTGAAGCTTCTGTTATAAACTATTCACTTTCTATGCATAAAGTTCATCTAGACCCCAAGCTCGTGGGTGGCTATGAGCTTCTTAATTTAACCTGGTTCAAGTCCGTTGCTCCTGCTCCGGGTAATTTTATAACCATGTGATACTAATCGTTGTTTGTTATAAGTGAAGCGTTCAAGTAAATCCCAGTTTAACAATCAACTTTAAACTAGACACAAAGTAGATACCAACTTACAGTTTTTTACTGATTTTAGCAACTTCTCCTCATTTTAGTTGATTTTTTTCTGTAATTTGTTGAAAAATGATATTTTTAAAAAGAATTAAATTAGAATGAACTATCAAATGTCACATTAGATGCCACATATGCAAAAGGAGGTTATGTGAAAAAGTTTTAAAAATTGAACTTTTTTTAGAATGTAGATTCAGAATGATTAGTAAAGGTCATATCACAAACATTGTGCTTACACATACGTTAAATGACAAATAAGATGTCATTTTAATAGTTTTTGAAAAATCAGCAAAAACATGAGCAGTACTCGTTGCTATAAATCAGCATTAAAATGTACATCGTAGCTAAAAGCAGTAATAAGATGTAAGTTGGTTTTCTATTACCACCTAATTAAAAGAGGGTGCTAGAATCAGTTAAAAAGTATAAAGTTTATTTCTATATCGTGCAGTTTTCCCTTAAAAGAAGTTTTAACCTTTCTTCTTTTTATTTTCAAAATTTTACAAGTTAAGTTCTCACCGTTACAATATTCTTGCAGCACCTCATGTTGCTGTACCTCCTGCAAAACCACCTCCTAAGACACCTTCATCTCCAGCATCATCAAACACTTCAAGTAATGGAAAACGCCTCAGTTTGATTCTTGTTGTGGGAATCGGTGCTGGAATTGTGTTGGTTGCTGTGATCTGTGTTCTTATACTTTGTTTATGTTCTTCATTTCGACGAAAGCATGAGTCATTGCCGAAAGAAACTGGTATGAATTTATGCAAATTATGGACCGCAACTTGATTATCTGATTATTGCATTGACAAGACGTGGATAATCAGTTTTTATTTTTGGGTAGAGTTATGATTACCTGATTATTTAGGAGTCTACATAATCAGTTAAGGAGTAGTTGTAACAAAGCTGATTGTCCAAGGCAAAAACAAAAGGGCTAATGGCACTAAATAGCAGTTTACTTAGGTTGTTCATTGTTGTTTTCCGTAGGTATACTTTTTGAATTGGACTAAGTTTGGATATTTGATTACTTGATGACTAGTTCTTTGCTTATGTTGTGCTTTTTTTCTGATGAATTGGCTTTTCACTAAATAAACAAAGTAGTTATTTAAAAACATCACCAATCTAGCCCATTTCAAAAACTATTTACCAAACAGCCCAGCATCTTTTGCGGTGGCTTGCTTTATCATCTATTTTACCGGCTATATTCTGGTCCACTGAATTACCAGACTAATCCATTTCAAATAAACTTAGGCCACCAACCTAACTACATTATGACACTCGTCCAAACCGAAATTGCTATAACAACTGATTTTTGACATCACATTCAAGCTCACATCCAAACACCCACTCTTTTTTTCCTTCAGTTTCTTACGTTTTTTACCTTTTGAAAACAGGTAAGCCAACGACAGTGGAATCTCTCCCAGCTGCAGGATCTTTTCCACACCCAACTAGTACACGTTTTCTTGCATACGAAGAACTGAAAGAAGCAACAAAGAACTTTGAACAAGCTAGTGTACTTGGTGAAGGTGGTTTTGGAAGAGTTTTCAAGGGTGTTTTAAGTGACGGGACGCACGTAGCTATAAAGCGGCTTTCTAGCGGAGGCCAACAAGGCGATAAGGAATTTTTGGTAGAAGTTGAAATGCTTAGTCGGTTACATCATCGAAACCTTGTGAAACTTGTTGGTTATCATAGCAACAGGGATAATTCAGAAAATCTTCTTTGTTATGAACTTGTTCCAAATGGAAGTTTGGAAGCTTGGCTCCATGGTAAGTTTCTCTGATTTATAATCAAGCAAGTGAACATCCCTTTCTATTTAATGTTTTGTGCTTGAGGGTAATATTGTCTTTTTTGTAGGCCCGCTAGGGGTTAACTGTCCATTGGATTGGGATACCAGAATGAAGATTGCACTTGACGCTGCAAGAGGACTTGCATATCTGCATGAGGACTCACAGCCTTCTGTTATTCATAGAGATTTTAAGGCTTCTAATATCTTACTAGAAAACAATTTTCATGCTAAAGTTGCAGACTTTGGTCTAGCTAAACAAGCCCCAGAAGGCAGAGCAACTTACTTGTCTACTCGTGTTATGGGTACATTTGGGTTAGTTCCTGTTAAGCTTTTTTGATATATAAAAAACTTTCAGGCTTACTTTCACACACACACACACAACACGAGGAAAACAGTGTTGTTAGTTGTGAGACATCTTAACGCAATTTTATTCGTTTATGTTTCAAGTTATGATATTTTAGAATGATATTTTAGAGGACTTGCATAATAGTATTTGCTGAACTGAATTCATTTACAGGTATGTCGCCCCTGAATATGCTATGACTGGGCATCTGTTAGTCAAGAGTGACGTGTACAGCTATGGGGTGGTCCTGCTTGAGTTGTTGACCGGAAGGAAGCCTGTGGATATGACCCAACCATCAGGACAAGAGAACCTTGTCTCTTGGGTGAGTTTTATTTTTATTTACTTATGATTTTAAACTAAAATCTTAAATATTAGTGAATGTTTTATAGACGATTTGGAACTAATAATACTCAAGATGTCCATAAATAGTGGGTTGAATGGTTGGGTAACAAGTTTTTTTGTAACATTTTGATAATAATGTGTTTTGTAAAAAAATAATTGCTGAGGTTTTGTCATTTGTGCTATAAACCTATACTTTTGGTGACTTTTGGCATGTTTGACCTTTGACGCGTTAGAGGGATAGAACATACTGTGTGTCAACCGTCAGATATGACTACAAAAAATATAATATTTGGGGGCGGAAGGATGCGAAGGCACTTTTGTACATGATAATTACGTAATGTTTTTGTATGTTCATGAAAACATTACGTAATTATCATTATGTAATTATCATGTACAAAGTGTATGATAATTACGTAATTATCATGCACTTTTGTGCATTGTGCATGATAATTACGTAATTATAATTACGTAATTATAATTACGTAATTATCATTACGTAATTATCATGTACAAGAGTGCCTTCGCATCCTTCGCACGTTTGTATTACTTTGTATTTGAACCTGCCCCCTTTCGACCCATTTGACATGTTTCCTTTTATGCTATTTTTTACCCACTAGAAATAAAACATAACCAGGATCACCCCATCATAAGTGATCTGGTTAAAATGAGCACCTCGTCGTTACTGAATAAATTTTGGTTACACAGTCGAGGCCGATCCTAAGAGATAAGGATCGTTTGGAAGAACTAGCAGATCCAAAACTTGGCGGAAAATACCCGATTGAAGATTTGGCTCGGGTTTGTACAATTGCAGCAGCTTGTGTAGCTCCGGAGGCAAACCAACGGCCCACTATGGGAGAAGTTGTACAGTCACTAAAAATGGTACAGCGTGTAGCAGAGTATCAAGACACGTCAGCAACAAATACACGCCCCGCCCAGAAACAATCATCAACCACTTTTGAATCGGACGGGACGTCTTCTATTTTCTCATCAGGCCCATATTCGGGCTTAAGTGTATTTGATCATGATCATATCCCACGTGCAGCTCTTTTTTCGGAAGACCTTCATGAAGGTAGATAACCGGTTCTTCATATCTGAATTTGACTTTAGGGCCCAGGTTGGATAAAATTTGGGCTCATTTTCAAATCATGATTAAACCTTTAAACCTCACGGTCGGAAACAGAGAGAGGGAAGCGCCTCAAGAACTGCGATGTTGTTTGTACAGTAGGTAGTGTTGTCATGGCGCTTCCCTCGTGTGGACAAACATAATTGTTAAAAGATTTTTGATAAGGATTAGTTTTTTCGTTTATGTGTGTGTTTACAATCGTAGCAGATGTCGACGATCATGAAAGTGCCCAAAATTTTGTGTTCTATCTTCGTCGAACCCGTCTAAGGGTGTTTTAATAGTATTTTTAAAATTCCAACAGAATGTATAAATTCCTTCACCCTGTTTATGAAAAGTTTGATGCTGCTAAATTCTATCGACTGAGGGAAGCGTTTCAACTCCATTTTCGTCTAATTCCAACCAAACATGATTTTTGATGGAAATTGTTGCCCTTCCAAATGAGTTAATGGCCAAAATCGTCCCTGAGGTTTGACCAGTTTTGCTATATCAGTCTAAAATCAAAACTTTTTACATCTGAGTCTTTTTGTTTTACATTTTATTGCCAAATTCGTCCCTGACATTTAACCCAGTTAACTATTATCGTTAACTCTAGGGGTATTTTTGTCTTTTTGGTTGTCGCCCTTTTTAAAACTCAATTTAAACAGAGTTATTGATACCATCAGAAGACAAAAATACCCAGATGTAAAAAGGGGGCAACCAAAAAGACAAAAATACTCTCCGAGTTAACGACAATAATTAACTGGGTTTAGTGTCAGAGACGAATTTGGTAACAAAATGTAAAACAAAAAAACCCAGATGTAAAAAGATTCGATTTTGGATTGATGTAGCAAACTGGCCAAACCTCGGGGACGATTTTGGCCATTAACTCAATTTCAAATCCAAAGGATTTTGTGAACCAAACGGGTCCTAAAACTGAGACGTGGTCCAATTTTTGGAACTTACCATTTATGACGATTATGGAACTTGTCGCTGATGGCAAGTTACCACCTTATCAAGGTAAATGGAACTTGCCATTGATGGCAAGTTACCATTGAAGAAGTCTCGCTTACGAGGAAAACTTACCACGCGACACCTTATTATCGGGTGAAGACAATCTTTTGTGAGGATTGGCAAGTTATATATCATGTCAATGGGCAATTTCATACCTCCAAAAGAACTCAGCATTGAATCTCAAATGACTTGAATTTTGAATGTAGTATTAAGTCAAGCAAATTGTTGATAATTCAAATTCAGTACATGAACTTGTGTATGCAAAGCTAGAGTATTAACTATAGAATAAAATTTGTTCAGCACTTGAACACTATTATTTTAGCTTGATCTTAATCATCCACATATGCACTCTTTATTTTACAAATAATCAAGAACCTATGATTGTCTTTTGCCCATTAAAGAACCCTTGTCCTCATTCACCATCAATCTTCTTAGAGCATCTATCTCTACTTATTGCTGGCCATAGATCTCTTATCTTTAACACAGGATCTTGGACGGTGGCCGAAAAGGATAACATAAGGTACTATTGTCTAGTGCCCACTAAAGAACCTTTGTCTTCTTCATTAACCAACAATCTTGTTATAAATATAACGACAAATGTTTTTCCTACACGTTTAAAATATGTATTACTTATCGCTTACGAATGGCCAAAAATCTTGGGGAAAATGGATTTTAATACTCCCAACTATCGCATGTTGACGGATATCACTCCGAACTTTCACTTTGGCCAATAGCACTCTTAACTTTCAGCTTATTTTCTTCCATCACCCCCAGGTTTTTACATTTTGGCCACGAAGACTAACCCGGTTAGATCTCCGTTAGTTTGGGGGTGATGGAACAAACTAAGTTGAAAGTTGGGAGTGCTATTGGCTAAAGTGAAAGTTGGGAGTGATATCCGCCAACAGACGATAGTTAGGAGTATTAAAATCCATTTTCCCAAAATCTTGTTATAAATATAACGACAAATGTCTTTCCATTGCCAACACTTGACACTTGATTCCCTCCCTCACTCACTCGCTCATCATGACTAAGGAAAAGCTCGGAGAGCTAAATAAAGATTCGTTCGTGACGCTTCTCACAAAGCTCATTGGCGAATCCAAGTTCGTGCAGAACAATCCGCCAGACCTTATCCCAGAGGAGGATCGGATTGTGCGCCATGTACTTGATGCGCTCCTCCCTTATTCCACGACCGCGGGTGGTGGCCCTCTCATCCTCAACCATGTCACCTACAAGCCGAACCGAGGGAATCTCATAGTGGAGTACCCTGGAACTGAACCTGACAAGATCCTTTCTTTTGTTGGAATGCACATGGATGTTGTCACTGCTATTCCAGAACAATGGGTACTTTGTTCATCTTCTTAATAATTTGTACATATTTATAGCCTTTTTGATGAGAAGTTAAGTTTTTGTGATCTTGAAAAACACATTATGAAAACATGCAAATAAATAACTAAAGACTGTTTTTAAATGTGGACTGTTTATTATTCACTCATGCAGGAACATGCAACTAAATAATTAAAAGAGTTAATTTCCAATTTAGTCCATGAGGTTTGTTAAAAATTGTGACTTTCATCCAAATCTTTTTTTTTGTCAATTTAGTCCCTGTGGTTTCATTTTTTTGTCATTTTAGTCCCTGAGGTTTGTCAAAAATTGCTACTTTCATCCAAATCTTGTTAGTCCATAGGGACTAAAATGACAAAAAAATGAAACCATAGGGACTAAATTGACGAAAAAAAAAGATTTGGATGAAAGTGACAATTTTTAACAAACCTCAGGGACTAAATTGGAAATTAACTCAAATTAAAAAGCCACTTCTAATTTTGCTTGATCCGTTAGCTACAGAACCATGATCATTGACCCGTAAACCAAAACCTGATTAACCCAAAAACACATACGGCTCCTTGTACTTTCGTGTGTGTCATACGACCCATATGACTATCTTTTGCCTTGACCCATATGATTAACCCAACACATATGGCTCCTTATACTTTCATGCGTGTCATACGACCCATATGACTATCTTTTAGGGGTGCTTAACGGGTCGGGTTCGCGGGTTGGTGGGTCCAATCTGACCCGAACCTGAAAATTTTACATTGACCCGAACCCGACCCAAACCCGAAAATTGTGAGATACATATGAACCCGAACTAAATATTCTCGGGTTGACCCGAACCCGACCCGTTCAACCTGATTTTTTTTATTTTTTCGCAAACTAATGTATTAAAATTAAAATTTTACTACAAAAAACACGAACATATGTAAAACATTTATGTTTTATTTATAAAATATCATACCAATTTCTATTTTAAGTTATAAGTGTAGCATAAGCCATAAAATACTTAACCAACTTAATTTATAACATAAAAACATATTGTAAAAAAACAATATATAGTATAAATTGGTTAAACGGGTCAACCCGCCAACCTGCCCGGGTTGACCCGAACCCGACCCGTTTAGCTAAACAGGTTCGTGGGTTCAACCCGAACCTGACCCGAACCCATTTAGACTAAACCCAAACCCGCTAATTACCTGTTAGGTTCAGGTCGTGTTTTCGTGTCGTGTCAGAAATTCACACCCCTACTATCTTTTGCCTCGACCCATATGATTGTTTTTTGCCTTGACCCATATGACTGTTATTTGCGTGTCATATGAAACACAAGTGGTGAGTGGGTAACATTTCTTTAGCTTTAACCATCTTCATGTTGTCAATGTCTGTCCAATCATTTGTTGTGTTTGGGTTCATTAGTCTAAGGACTTAAAAATTTCTGTATCCAATTATTGTTACAACTTTGAACAAATTAATGGTGTCAGGATTTTGATCCTTTTTACCCTAAGCACTGACGGAGACAAGCTTCAAGGGCGTGGAACAACTGACTGCTTGGGACATGTCGCCCTTGTAGCCGAGCTTATGAGGACACTCGGCCAAACAAAACCGAACCTTAAATCCACTGTTGTTGCCGTCTTCATAGCCCAGTGAAGAGAACTCTTCTATTCCAGGTGTTGGTGTTGAGGCTCTTATGAAAGATGGATTTCTTGATAAGTTAAAAAATGGACCTTTGTATGTCTTCTTTGCAAAACAATTTACTATGATTCTAATGTGTTTTTTTTTTATAAATTTTATAGATATAAAATGTTACAAAAAAATGATATGTACAGGTATTGGATAGACTCATCAGATAAGCAACCTTGCATTGGTACAGGCGGTATGATACCATGGCACCTTCATGTTACTGGGAAGCTTTTTCATAGTGGGTCTCCCAAACAAGGTATTTCAGTTACAAAAAGTTGTATCTGTTAGTTGTTATGTCATGTATATTTTTTTTCAGGCTATTATTAATACATGTCCCGGTCTTAAGTTACAATCTAGGATATATTTTTTAAGGATTTGGTTCAAATGAGAACATTTTTCCCAAATTAAGAACTGTAACCATTCTGGACCACAAATTTCTCTAAGGCAAAAAATTTTTTTTTTTTTTTTTTTTTTTTGCTTTAATCGCTGCTTTATATGCAGGGAAATTTTTTTTTTTTTTGTGTTTTTTTTCAATATACACATGTGTATAATTGCATTATACATTATACACATATGTATAACTGAAATATACACATATGTATAGCTGAAAAAATGCTATATACACATATGTATAATTACTATATACACATATATATAAATGAAAAAAAAAAATTCTTGCATAAAAATGTGCGATTAATGCAAAAATATATATATATATATATATATATATATATATATATATATATATATATATATATAGAGGAAGTATATGGAGGGAAACCCTCCTTATTTGGTAAACTCTGGAAACTCTGACTTCCCAACATTTTTTTTTTTTTTGAAAAAAATAGGGTATGTAATATACATTTTTTTTAAGCATTTCGGGCCAAAAAAATCGAAAAAAGCGCCGAACGGTTTTTTTTTAAAAAAATAAAAAACGTCTACTGTTTACATATAGTTAACACATTGTTAACACCTGTTATTAGCGCTTAACATGTGTTAGTCAAAATTTTATTTTATTTTTTAAAAAAAAAGTACTCGGCGCTTTTTTAATTTTTTTGGCCCAAAATGCTTAAAATCATGTATATTACTTGCCCTATTTTTTTCAAAAAAAAAAAATATTGGGAAGTCAGAGTTTCCAGAGTTTACTAAATAAGAAGGGTTTTCTCTATAACCATTCCCTATATATATATATATATATATATATATATATATATATATATATATATATATATATATATATATATATATTTTTGCTTTATATGAAATGTGTGGCCCAGAATAGTTCTCTCAGTTCTCAAATAGGGGGTTGGTTCTCTTAGAATCCCTACCCTATTTTTTTAAAAAAAATCTTGATAACTAGAGAGTCATTGTTAATTATTTGTTGTTGTATATTTGTTAGGCTATTAATCCTCTTGAGCTAGGCAATGGAGGCGCTTAAAGAGATCCAAACAAGGTTTTACAAAGATTTCCCTCCACATCCTAATGAACAAGCTTATGGATTTGAAGCACCTTCAACCATGAAACCAACTCAATGGAGCTGTAAGTAGTTGAGAACAAAAAATATATTCAGTATTTGATTCTTATATTATGCATTAATCACTTAAATGTGTTTCAGACCCTGGAGGTGGAATCAATCAAATTCCTTCTGATTGCACCATTTCAGGAGACGTTAGGTTGACCCCGTTTTACAAGTAAGCCCTTTTGTCGCCCTTATTTTAGTTTACGTTGTGTTCCAGAGTTAACTAATGGAAACAAGTGAAAGGAAGTAGAAAATGTTTGTGTTTCAGAGTTTTCCTTCGGTTATTTTCCTTTCTTTTCCCTCTATAAGTTAACTCGGGAACACAGCGTTACTGTTGGGTTTGGGGGGGGGGGGGGGGGGGGGGGGGGGGGTTGTAAAGAACCAAGCTTGGCATGTTTATTATTGATTCAATACTATATAGTTATGTTTATATATATCAAAGTATATGTTATTTAGTTATTTTTAGCATATTTTATATACAATAGTATTTCTTTTGTAATATGTATTTATTATATAAAATAAAATACATTATACACACACAATAGGCGTATGTCTCAAGCGTGCTTTTAGGCAAGACGATTTCAAGTAGCACACAAGCGGTTCAGCTAATTCACACCTGCGCCTCTTACTTCATCCATTTTGATGTTGTGATAATGTTTCAGGGTGGAAGATGTAATCAATAAGTTAAACGAATACGTCGAAGATTTAAACAAAAATATTGAGAAGATTCCTACAAGGGGGCCTGTGTCAAAATATGTTCTACCAGATGAGAACCTTAGAGGGAGGTATGCCAAATACTTATGAATATTAACAATAGCATGCATAGTGTCTCAAAAAAGGTATAATATATATGAATTTTACTAGTTTTATGTTGAGATTTAATAGAGAGAATTTACAGAAACATACTATATTATAATTGAATCATCCAAATACAAATGAAGGGATTCTTCCCTATTTATAGTTCACGAAAGGGTGTGTTTCCCTTTGTTAACCGACGCAACTGTTCGGTGGTAACTACCTATAACCGACATGTAACTAACATAATATCTAACTTAGGATAAAACAAATATTATGTCCAACAGTTTACATATAAATGGGTCGATTCAGGTTTTTATGTTTTGTTTCTCTAGCGGGTTAAAAAAGAAACATACCAACGTTTTAATGCATAAAAGCTTAAAATAAAAATTACTCGTTTGACACGTAACTTTTGTGATTTAAGAATAATGTTGTGTTAAAATACCAGAATTGAGATTTCGTATGATGAAGCGAAGTCTGGAATAGCATGTAACTTGGAATCTCGTGGCTACCAAGTGTTGTACCAAGCTACTAAAGATGTTGTTGGTTATGTGAAACCCTACTCCATAACCGGGTCTTTGCCACTTGTGGGGAGAACTACAAGTGAGATACGATTTGCAATTTTTATCACGCGCTCACGCTTTTTCTATTTTTTTTTTGTTGCTAATTTCTAACTCTATAATGTTGTTATTGTAATCAGGATGAAGGTTATGATGTTCAATCCACAGGTTATGGTATGTATCTATTTATTCTGTAACCTTCAAAGTTGTTATATTACTAATAGCAATCAATTATTAGGAGTTATAGCATAGTTACGCCGATGTATGTATACATTATTTGTAAAATCACTATATGGTGTGGATTTGTTTGTGCAGGTTTGATGGATACATACCATGCAGATAATGAGTATTGCCTTCTTTCTGATATGGGTCAAGGGTACCAAGTGTTTGCGAGTATCATTGCTCAGCTAGAAGACTGATTCGACTATGTTTAGAATAAGTGGAATCGCGGTTAAAAATATAAACTATGTCATAAATCGCGGTTAAAAATAAGAACTATGTCATAAATCGCGGTTGAAAATAAGAACTATGTAATAAATCGCGGTTACTAGTTTACCTTCTATGAACGTTTCCTTTTAAAAACAGTTATGAAGTATTATCCTCAGTTTGTTTGTGATTTTGTGTTGGGTTTGTTTTCAAAAGAATAATATAAATTGCGCTCTTAAGTGCTTTTTAGTGTTATGGGGGGGGGGGGGGGGGGGGGGGGTAACCACCATAACTAACTCTAGTCTTAATTTAATGAAATTAATTTAGGCTTGAGCTAACTAACTTGATTCAAGACTTCATTGTATCGTGCTCGATTA
Source organism: Ambrosia trifida (assembly GCA_028751855.1). NCBI lineage: Eukaryota > Viridiplantae > Streptophyta > Magnoliopsida > Asterales > Asteraceae > Ambrosia > Ambrosia trifida. The sequence continues at coordinate 34,273,559 of CM054127.1, forward strand.
GTTCACAAGATATTGAACTCGTTTATAACCATAGTTTACAAGATATTCAACTCGTTTATAACCCAGTCTTATGCTCTTCCATGTGCGCTTATACATCTCACAGGCATAGTCATGGGATGTATATTATGCCTTAGCAATGTCTTGCTAGAACAATAATATGACGTGAAGAGGGTAGGGGCCCAAAACTCCATTAAAGACGGCACGGGCCCATACCTAAAATAGGCCCAAAACGTGTCGAGTCGGCGGTCCAAACGGACAGTGGTCAGGAAGCTAGGCGGATCATACGATGCGGGTGTGTTGCCCACACCGCATCCGCCAGGTCCAGAATGAATTTATTGTGACGAGGAGAGCACGTGGTGGACAAAAGGTACAACGTACAAACTTGTACGGATCAATCACAACAGCTGGACGTGTGGCAGAGGTCATGCTGCACGATCAGCCAATCAATAGACGCTAGCAAGGTAGATCTCCACGTCTGTGCACGGGCAAGTGGACAGTTCGTACAACCCGCAGTAAGATCAAACAATCAGGAGGCTCCACCAAGGAGCCAGGCCTGTCATCACGCGGATGCGGATCCGCCAAAGGGGGACAACAAGTACAGTTCTCATCCGCATCAACCAATAGGACTACACGAGGCCACCTCAGCAATGGTCTCCACTAACAGACATCAAAAGAGGGGAAATGGTACAGTTGACAAAGAGAATTAGCTAATCATGGTGTGTTAGACCTGCAACCAACGGGCGGAGGACACACGTCGAGGTTCCACATGTCTACCAATGACAAGACGCTACGCGGATAAAAGACCTTTAACTGGGCCTCAGCCCAATGGGTAGGTTAAAGGTTAATGTTGAGGCCCGTGTGAAACCTATTTAAGGAGGACTTCACTTCCTTGGGACATGCCATTCAGAAAACCCAGAAGAACACACTAAGGCCGACTACGTTTTTGTGTCTGTACGTTGGTTCCGATTTCGGTTCTTAGCAGTCACCTCCTATCGGATTATTGTGTTTATTTCGGGTCACTCACTCTCACCACCCACCATACGATTCATTTAGCGAAGGATTAAGTTTGTAGTGATTTGGTTTAGCTTCTCTGATCAAAGGTTAGACCATTGTTTTTTCATGACGGCTCTTTTTTATTTCCATATAAATGGTTAATTTTTAAATTTTCAAAGAAACAAAGTGGTTGGAATAGTTTTATGCATATAAGAGCATGTAGATTATCTACAAACAATATGATTTTGAATAAGATAACAATTATCCAAACATAAAGACTAACTCTTTGTTTAAAGATAACATTCTCTAAACATATTGTTATCATAAATATAACATGAATTTTGAAAACAATTCTGTTGCTGTGGTGTAATGGTTTTTACGTTAAAGTCTTTACATAGAAGGTCTCCGGTTCGATCCTGGGCAGCAACAAGTTTTTTTAATTTTCTTTTGTTCCCAATCTAAACGATTAGCAACTTCATTCACCTTCCTTTTGGATCAACAATCTGCGAGAACGCTTTACTATCATCATCGCTATCATAATCATCGTCGTCGTCATCAAGGTTCAACGTGTTCATATGCATCGCGATCACATCTCTACTTTGAATCGGCACTTCTACCATACCCGAAGAACTTGACTTCTTTTCGTTTTGCGCCTCTTCTTCGCCGTTTGCTTCTAGTTTAAGAACCGATTCCAAAGTCCACAACACATCCCCCATCGAGGGTCGTTCTAGCCCGTGATCCGCTAAACAACGCAACGAGCAATCGGTAAATTTCTTAAACGACTCGGGTTTAATCTTCCCTTTCAAATGCGGATCCACCATCTCCTCTAATGTCCCTCTTCTCGCGGACTGCAATGCTAAATCGGCTAAACTCACTTGCTCTTTCGGGAGACTCGGGTTCAAAGCGGGTCGGGCACATAACACCTCGAAAAGAACCACCCCGAACGAGTAAACATCCGATTTTTCCGTCAACTGTTGTCTTCTAAAATACTCGGGATCCAAATACCCGAAACTACCTTTCACGACCGTGCTCACGTGGTTTTGGTTCAAATTAGGGCCTGTTTTGGATAACCCGAAATCAGATACTTTCGCAACCCAATTATCATCACATAAAATGTTCGTCGTTTTCACATCTCGATGGATAATCGTGTATTTTGCACCAGTGTGTAGGTAATGAAGCCCTTTCGCGGCCCCGATTAAGATATCGAGCCGTTGTTTCCATGTAAGAGTAATCTTGTTACCTTTATAAAGATGTTCGCGTAACGTTCCTTTACCCATGTAATCGTAAACCAAAACCATCTCGTTACCTTCTTCGCAAAACCCGATTAGCGAAACCAAATGCCGGTGTCTTAACTTCGATAACATCTCAATTTCGGTCACAAACTCGTTAACGCCTTGTTCCGAAGACGGATTTGATCGCTTTATCGCTACTTTCATATTCCCGTCGATTATCCCTTATATACTTTCCCGAAACCCCCGACCCCGATAACATTACCCTCCTCGAAATTATTCGTGGCGCTTTTGATCTCAATCAAGGAAAAATATCTACAGTTACAAACCGCGTCCGACGACAAACTACTACTACCTTGGCTTTTCCCGGATACGCTCGATTTACTAGTCGAAGTTCCCATACACCGGGAGCCAACTCGTGACACACGAATCCGACCCCGCAACTCGTCTCCTACGACGAATCACAAATAACAAAGCCATCGCTACCCCAATACTCGCGGCCCCCACCCATCGCCCCACCCACTACATGTTTCAACGTGATCGCGTCCGGGTCATACGCCTCCCGATTCGCGATCAGTTGTTTCTGCATCATAGCCGACGGAATCGGGATTCCGTCCCGCCAAATTCGATTTCGAATCGCTAACCTTAAACACTTCCAATCCATTCAAAAGTATGTCATAAAACTCAGGCTTCATATCAATATTAGGATGCAAAGTCACCCATAACTCTTCATCACCAGACTTATCCCCAACATAAATCGCGTAATCCTTCCGGGTCGGGATCCCCTTCCCGCCCGTCCACGCGATAATATCCGCGGTCGCAAACGCGGTTTCGTTATTCAAATAAATCTCAAAAACGCGTTGATTAATCTTATCAACCTGATACTCACAAAAATGAAACCTAACAAGATAAGTAAAATTCGCATCCACATTAAACACCCATGTCACATTACTTTGCTTATTCACATTCGGATCGGGTCCTTGAGACCGCGCGGTCCGGTAAACATCAGCGGGGGGCAGGGTAGCCTCCGCTAAATCTTTAAAATCAATTGTTATATTCGCTTTATGCGAAACCGTACCCGCACCAAACATGTACGGTGTATCGTCATACCAACTCCTCATTAACCCACCCGAATCATTCGTGGGCGGAATATACTGTCCGCCCACGTTTAACCGGAACATGTTCTGCATGTTCGCGGTTACGCCATCAATTGTACCCGAATTTTCCGCCACCCCGACCAACCCCGCTTGGTCATCAAACAACTCGGGTTCGGGGATAAGTTCAATCCCGTTAACAAACGCGAATGACTTATCCATGGGTTTGAATAATATTAACATGGTATCAGAGCCGGTTGCCGCAAGCGAGAACTCTTTAATGAGATACGCTTGCGACAACGCTTCAGCGCTTATAAAAGCGCTGAAGTTTTTTAACAACGAGATTGAATTCGCGCTCACGATGGAGTACGAATTCGAAATGTTGTAGTTTGGGTAATCGGATGGGTAGAAATGAAGGCGAAGGATGTATCGGCTGGTCGAATTTACGTCGAATTTGTACGAGGTTTCACCGGTGAAGATTCGGGCAGTCATGTATGGTACATCGGATGATAATGATGGGTCTTGTGTTAAGGCTGTTGATGATATTGATTTGTGGCCTGAGACGAGGTATTTGGCGTCGGATGACCATTTTCGGTCATCCGCGTCCTTCCCGCCGTCCTTTGAGCCGCAGCTTAATGCTAATGGTGCGGCTGAGGACGGCGGTAGCAGGGTTAGGAGATTGGGAAAAAGATGTAGGTAAATGATTAGATGGATCAAATTAGGGTTCATGATATGTTAGATCAATGGAGGTTTAAAGGTTATAATGTTTGAGAAACGTATGCAGAATCTTTGTTCGTATTTTTTTGGTTGTTAGAATCAAAGAATGAAGAGCTAGGAGGGAAAATCGCAAATGAGGATTATGATTTTTATATTGGGTTTTAAATTTTGTAAACGTTATTATGTGACTAATCAACACTAATAATAAATAGAATTTATGGTGAGGATTAAAAAAAACCAATACATATCTATATCTCATAGTATATGTGTGGTTTACCCAAGTGCTAAGACTATTGGGTATGAGGCGTTGAAATGGGGCAAGTTATCTTTTTTTTTTTTAATCAACTTTAATTCAACCACAAAACGACTACATATTATCAAGGTGGAAATAACTAGCCGAACACCAAAACAAAATTACATTACATCAAAGGAACACTATCTATTCCAATCCACCGTACCTTACCTAAATCTATGTTTGTACCATAAGAAACCCAAAGCCTTCACATCGAGAAGAATGTCAACAACGCTACTATTTTTATTGGAAAAAAACCTTTTCATTCCGAGCCTTCCAAAGACGCCAACAAACGATAATAACAATGCCATGAAGCACCCTTTTCTTGTTTCCACTCACATCGTACTGATCATGGAGACGAACCAAATCCAAAACGTCAAACACATATACTTCCGGAATACGACACCACCTCGAAATAGTTACGGCTCGGGATGAGTTATACGTTTCGTGATATTAGTCCAACGTGGTTACACACGAATAGTAACAGGTGCACAACTTGGTTACTATGTCGTATGTTAGCACATGAATTAAGATAAGTCACGATCGGTTCGTCGAGTGCAACACTTAAAGACTCGGGTTAGTATACACGAGTCTAGATATTTGAATAAACTATCTTGTGGCCGGATAATAAGCTAGGCTTATATTTGATAGACTTTTAAGGTGTCCTTTTTTGGTAATTAGGCATGAGGAAGTCAGTTAAAGCTTCGGACTTTGTTTGCTAGCTAAGCAAGAATATTAAGGTGGGTTCATTACCCACTTTTTACTGTTTTGTAAATGTTTTGGGGGGGGGGGGGGAAGACATGCTTGTTTTATGAAAACCTGTTTATTGTAAAGCATAACAAAGTTTATGAAAAACGTGTGAAGTTACCAATGCTTTTATAAAATCATACGTGGGTAAAAGGGAAATGAAAGTTATCTAAGAAAGAAAGTATTAAAATGTGCGGTAGTTGTAGAAACTTGAAATGGTACATAAGATGGGCACATGGGTAACGGAAAAGTCTAGTGGGATATGGGGATAGTACTATCGGTCCTTGACGGGGATCCACCCCCTGTTGATTAGCATCAACTCGGATGGTCCAAGGGGTGTTACAATATTATAAACTTGTTCTTACCACTATAAGAACGTGCAGGGCAAAAGTAAGTAGTCTGGTTTTGGTTACGGGCTCATGGGGACGCCATCGACTTTAGGATTTGCAACCCTAAGTTCTATGTAGCACATTTCACATGTTTGTTACGTGCACGAACTTTTCAAATAATGGTTATTTTATTTG